>CM026425.1:12488532-12623820 GCA_014871385.1 Ceratodon purpureus
TTAGGATGTCGATGGCCTTGTCACGACGATCAGCTTCGTCGGTTGAACTTATTCGAAGATTTAAGCGCCAGATTGCCAAAGCCTCTTTGTATCTAGCTTCAAAAGATTTCTCAGCAGATGGGTCGGTTCTAAATCCCTCCAAAAATATGCCTGCGATTGTGAGGAACTAAGGGTTGAGCAGGAGGTCCGAAGACTTGAGTCAATCCTTGTGGAGCACGAGCGCACCGAGCTTCGAATGGAGATGGCAGGTCTTACGAAGACTGTAGACATATCCAATGGCCCAGATGAGTATATGAGAATGATGGAGGAGGTCTTCGAGATTCTAATTTTGCCTGGTGTGTTCCCCCACGAGATATATTGAGGTTGTTACTGGGCTCAGGCTCATCCCTGATGAAGAAGTATGTAAGTGTCGCGAATTAGAGGCCATTCAGAAGGAGTATTTTGACATTAGTCTCGGTGCTTGGGTAGTGCAGTTTTTGTAATGTATTGGTTATTTTTAGCTTGTAGTATTATCACAATGTGTTCAGCACATTGGAGGCGATGTACAATAAGTCCTCTGTTGTTTGGATTGAAGTACATAGAGTTTGGAATGAAAGTACAAGAAAACATGCGTACAATGGAACTTCATCTTCTTATATGATATCCATTCTCTGAGTTATCATATTCTTGCATTTAAGTTATAACGGGTAAATTTGCACTACGGTTGCACCCTGTTTATTAAATTATTTAAATTTGTCCTTGCATCGAAGAAAATTTGAATAAAAGACCGATTAAAGCAAACATAAAGAATCTAATATGGAGACTTGAAACATGATACAAGACTTGAAACATTTAACATGAATCATATAGGCATCAAAGAATGAACAATATAAATGGAATAAGATGAAAGGACATTAAAATGATGAGATATATATTCATTTGACGATTAAGCAATTAAGAGAATAAAGTGTAAGAAAGAATGATAAAGGTGAGTCAGAAGAAAAAGATATCCAAAAAGGACTGATAAAAATAGAAGGAGAATGCACAAATGCAGGGATTAAAGAATAGAAGAAAAATCCATGTTAGAAGGATGGCAATGTTGAATCGGAAATATAAAGCATCAATGATTGAATGATTATAAGGTTCAAATCAATTAATTCAATAGATTTGAAATTTGTTTATGAATGGCTACCTTTGATAATAAAAGAAGAATTATATAAAAGTGAAAACGGTTAAAAGAATGAGAGATTGATCGGATGAGCAGCAAAATATTGTAAGATCAATTGCAATAGAAACCATGTGCCGAACCGCGCAGCAAAACCATGTGCCAAACCAAGCACTAGATAGGGCAAGCAACGAAGCGGGTTATCGACCCCGGCGGTTCTTGAACGAAGCCGAAAGCAACTGACGGATCCGACACAGGATTTTTGAGCACCGAGAAAACCACCGGGGGTCGGTGGTAGGTGTTGCCCGGCAATAGGATATCGACTTGCGGTTATGGGCGTAGAATCGACTTGTTACAATATGTTGAAAATGCAAGAGATAGTAGAGACAGATTACCAGAGAAATATAATATAGTGTCCTAAAAATAAATAACAAAGCATTATATTAGCATAAAAACAAATAAGATTGAGTCAGCTATTTCATTGTTGGCATCAATTTGGAAAGAATAAATACGGTTTAATAAAGAAGTATCTAATCATTGAAATGTAGGACAGAGTTCATTCAAATTTGTAACTATTAAGTATATTAATAAAATAAACCGTATTGTTGAAATAAAAAACTGTATAATTGAAAATCCGTAGTACATAAGGAATAACTGGAATTCCAATAATTCATTACATGTAAAACTACGATCACTCCGGATCAACTAAAATGCTATGAGTAACAACTTCGGCTTCAATGTCCACAAAGTTTAGTACTCGACCATCGTATTTTCTACGAGTAAAATTCTTCATTGTGGGAGACTCCAGATTTGATTGAAATTGAGCCCCCAGCTCGGCATACTCTGGAAGCCGTAGCATGTCAGGTGATAGTGCAATCTTCTTGATGCACTCGTTAATTATCCCCTCGGAACGCGGACTTAGCGGCCTGCAACCACAACCGTATCAAAAAACAGATTCATATTGTACAAAAATCCATGTCAATTCAAAATGTCTCATTTAAAAAATGCTCATTGGAATACTCACTTACTCGTCGTCGCTTTCCTCGGTCATCATGGCGATGAATTTATTCACCGGCTTAGGAGTGGCCACCACGTCTTTTTCGATCATTGGCTTCATCGGTACATGAGATGAATCCGCCTTTGGGAGAGGCAGTGGCGGCAGGGCCATCTTCTTAAGGACTTCTGTATACAGCTCCTGATCATCCTCAAGCGCGACTATGTTCCGTCCTGACTGCCGGCATGCTTTGATTGATGCACCTGATACAATTGAGTGCCTCTTTGTTAGATTTAAGTAGTTCTGAATTCCAAAAAAAAGACCTTGTTCAAAGTTACCTCGCATGTAAAAAAACGACGAGTCTTACCCGTTCCGGCGCCGATATCGACGACGACGTCACCAGGGTCGGTGGTGGCTCTGATTAAGCTCTCGATGAACAGCACGTCTTTCTCCCTCGCTCCTCGCCATGGCACCTCCTTGCGCATCGTCTGTTGCTCCAGCGTAACCCAATTTAGGATGACATCACGGTCAACGATGTCGATGCTCTTTTTCTTGTAATCCTCGGGTGTCGGTCTGAAGTCAAAGCTGTTATTCGAGGATAATGTAAGAAGTTGCACCTTAAAGAAGCATGTTGTCATGCCGCTTATTTTCGCGGAGCGAAGAAGCAATCTATTGATGCCTGTCCACGACCTCTCAGACTTCAATTCAACCACTTGATGAAAATCACGAATCTCGTCCTCAATTTCGCCATTGTCATCCGGATGGATAATGATCACACACCCCTGGTCTTGGAGAACGAGTTTAACAAAGCCAAAGACGGCTGCGAGGTAATTGTCGCCTCTGCTGTTCCAATCTGGAATCTCGTCCTCATCGGATATCCCAGGGACCGGTAGACCCTCCGGAATATCAATGATAATGAGATCTGCCAATCCACCCCCCCGAACACTCTTCCCGTCCTTCATCCGGACCCGTTGCGGGGTGACGCTCCGAATCCACTGGACCATATCGTTGAAAGCCTTTGGCATGCTTTTCAACCTCATTCTAGGATTTGCCCTCTGCCACTCAGTTATTGATTCATTCAGAATCAACTCATGAACAGGGCATCTTGCTTGAGGTGCGCTGACGTCTGGCTTCTCAGCATGTCCAATCCATGGAGAGAATGTCCCATTCTCCGCACCATTCGGCTCAACAGTCGCTGGGTCCGACTTCTTCCCCCTGCTCCTCTTCTTCACTGGTTCCTGGTGGGACTCCTTCGATGCCGACTTCGCTCCCCTCTTCCGTTTCTTTGTGCTCGCATCCCCGGCACCAGTGGATGTCGAAACGACTTGTGTATCCTGTTCTGGCTCTGCATCCTGAGCAGGAAGTGCTTCATCTGAAATATCATGGGTGTCGTCATCCCATCTTTCCTCTTGGTAAACATCTCCCTTACAGCCTTCTCCTCAGCAGTTACAAATGACTTTGGGCACTCGATATACCAGCAGCACTCAATCAGATGGTTCAAATTGAACATCTTCCGCTGGTTGGTTGTGAAGATGAACTCGGAATTCGATGTCTCCGTCCAGCTGAACCACGGAGGTGGTATACTCTTTACCACACCAGCTGGGATGAGCTCCCGCTTAAAGTACCGATACAGACATCGCTTCCAAGCCATGTCAGTCCCTGGTTGGGAATTGAATGGTTGCGACTTCGAATACACATTAGCTCCCGTGAAGAACGACAAGTATGCCTTCTCCCATAGGAGCACACGCCACTTCTCGATGTACTCGGCCATAGGAGTGCGCTTCGAGTTGACGTCTTCCTCTGAATCGGAACTGGTTGCCAACCAGTTGAGGCACTCTTTCTCGACTTCGTCTTCCAACTGATACAAAACCATCAACTTAAGAGTGAGACACAAATAACTAAAGAGGACGCCATCGGCTATAACCTCGAATCAGTGTAACAACCCAGAGTTCTAGAAATAATGAAATACTCTTACGTTTGCCCAAAATGCAGCTTTTGTAATCCACGGGTTAAGCACTTCAATTGAGCAAGGTGATGGTGGAAACTTCAATGTTTTCCTTGAACTCGCCGACCCATTCCACCACCTCAGCCATTTCGCTTTTGTTTTGGCCGACACCTCAGATGTTGCAATTGCTTGGAGCTTGTCGATGGTCATCTCAACCTTGGTTTGGTGCCGATCATAATGTCTTTTGATCTGAAAATCAACAGCATCCCAAGTAATCAGACTAGTGAAGATTAGAATCTGAGAGACATCATTGCATCGAATACCAAATTCCCTCATAACAGAGCATTAACTATCTATGTAAAATCATCATTTTCTTTCATAGAAAGTGTGTTAGATCACCGCTAAAGGGTCCAACAGCTGATCTGTCATACGAATGCAACACAGTACCATGTAAAGAATACGATATAGATCTCATCTATCGGATGAGACAGATGATTTATCAATACTAAGTTTCCGAGGTACCTTGGGGTATTCGAAACATAAAAATCATGAAACGGATTTCAGAGAATATTTCTTCAGTCATATAGTCCACAATACCTAGCTAGGTGAACACAAAATAATTCTCTGTCGGATTTCAGAGATGATTTCTGATCGCCAACTTGACAAGGTACCTTGCGGAAGTCGACACATCAATATCGTCTGTCGGATTTTTGAGATTATTTCATGTCTCCAAGTTTCCAAGGTATCTAGGTAGATTGACACAAATAAACCATCTGTCATAGGTTTTAGATTGTTTACGATATCTAATTTCCTGACGTACCTTGAGGAATTGGCCACATTGAATTCAACAGTCTAATTTCAGAGATTATTTCTACTGTCTTACTTCCCACAGTACCAAGGTAATTTGACACAATCAAAACCATATGTCGGATTTCAGAGCTAATCTAAATTCTCCAACTTGACAGAGTACCCTGCGGTAATCGACACATTAAAATCATCTGACACATTTTAGAGATTACTTCTTCGGACAAAAATTCCAGAGTACCCAAGTAAATGAAAACAATAAAATCATCTGTCGGATTTCTAAACTTGTTTGCTATCACCAACTTGACAAGGTACCTTGAGATGATTGACACTCGAAAACCATCTGTCGGATTCTAGAGATAATTTCTTGCGACAAGTTTCCCAGAGTACCTAGGTAAATAAACACAGAAAAACCATCTGTCGGATTCTAAAGATGATTTCTCGACTCAAACATTCCAGGGTACTTCGGTATTTTTCGCATTTTGAGGCACATTTTCCTTAAAATTACTAAAAAAACACATCTTAGTGCAAATAATTGATCCAAATCATCTAAACGTATGTAAAATCTCTGTGGTACCTTGCTACCATGAGTGTTATAAATCGATCTGTCGGATTTTTTAAAAAATTTCCGCGAGCTCATTGGGCATATCCCCTCGGAATTTGAACGTCCGAAATTTCTCATAAGAATCCGACAGATCATTTCTACGAAATTAATGGGCACATCCCCTCGGAAATTGAACGTCCGAAATTTCTCATAAGAATCCGACAGATCATTTTAAAGGAGCTCAATGGGCACATCCCCTCGGAAATTGAACGTCCAAGATTTCTCATAAAAATCCGACAGATCATTTCTACAAACTTTATGGGCACATCCCCTCGGAAATTGAACATCCAAAATTTCCCATAAGAATCCGACAGATCATTTCTACGAACTTAATGGGCACATCCCCTCGGAAATTGAACGTCCAAAATTTCTTCCAAGAATCCGACAGATCATTTTTAAGGAGCTCAATGGGCACATCCCCTTGGAAATTGAACATCAAAAATTTCTCATAAGAATCCGACAGATCATTTCTACGAACTAAATGGGCACATCCCCTCGGAAATTGAACGTCCGAAATTTCTTCCAAGAATCCGACAGATCATTTTAAAGGAGCACGATGGGCACATCCCCTTGGAAATTATACATCCTAAATTTCTCATAAGAATCCGACAGATCATTTCTACGAACTTAATGGGCACATCCCCTCGGAATATGAACGTCCGAAATTTCTTCCAAGAATCCGACAGATCATTTTAAAGGAGCTCGATGGGCACATCCCCTTGGAAATTATACATCCTAAATTTCTCATAAGAATCCGACAGATCATTTCTACGAACTTAATGGGCACATCCCCTCGGAATATGAACGTCCGAAATTTCTTCCAAGAATCCGACAGATCATTTTAAAGGAGCTCAATGGGCACATCCCCTTGGAAATTATACATCCTAAATTTCTCATAAGAATCCGACAGATCATTTCTACGAACTAAATGGGCACATCCCCTCGGAATCCGAACGTCCAAAGATTTAGAGAACAATCCGACAGACCATTTTTGAGATCAATTTCCACTCATCACCACGAATTTTAACGTCCTATATTCAAAGAATAACCCAATTGATCAACTCCAAAGTATTTACCTCGTTTTGAAATCCCTTGCCATGGACTGGATTTGCAACGGCTTGCTCTCTGTTGAACTTTGTTTGCAGCCTATCCTTGGCTTCCTTCACGGCCTTGTCCACAGCTGCCCTCATCTCGTGCCCTGAATCATCACCAGGGTGCTCGTTGATCCAAATTTGAGAAGCCTCCTCTGCGACTTGGGCCAATGTTGCCTGTTTCAGTCCACGTGCCATTAACATCTCGGGACTTGAATCATCCAATTACGAATTGACAGCACTGATTTCTTATAACACTTACGCTGTGTAAAAACGTCACAAATACTTCTTGAGGCATCGAGTGCCACGACTTCTTAGTTGAACTCTTCGTGCGCGCCAGAAGATCCGGCGTTAGAATTCCACTCCTTTCCAGCTCCTCCACAGACATTTGCCCGTACGTCTGTATCTTGTGTAGAGTGTGCGGCAGCCTTTCTTTGACGTAAGCATCCTCATTGGCCCTGTGTCGAATACAACACACACTTCTTTAATATCAAAGATTCTAAATTTCCATGTTATTATATCCAACATCAACATCCGGAGAAAACACAATACTCTTTTGCTCAGTTTAGGACTCACTTGTTGATGGCATGCATTGCTGTCACTAGAGCTTCACGGCTTCCCTTCACATCGAGCAGAATACAGTCCGGCCTTCCGTTTGCTTTAGCCCATTCAAGATCATCTGGGTATTCCACTTCGATGAACTCCCGCCATGCCCTTGTGCGGTGGTTACCATCGAAGACATAAAACATCTTTCCTGTAAGATCTTTTGTCTCCCTGTGCTGCCTGATCTCATCCTCGAACGCAGCGTTCAACACCTTCCAAGCATTACACCATCCTGACTTCATCTCCTCGGTGACACTTGCGACGTCCCCCGTGTGCGATGTATCTGCAACATAAAATGCCCCAGACCCGGGTCTTATGCCGTTGAAGAACTCAGCTTGCAACTTCTGTACATCACTCTGCATTGCTGGACGCACGAAATCACATGGGATTAACCGGCATAAGGGAATCTTGATCATTGAATATTGGTGAGGTCTGCGGCGCATTTTGAGTAATGCAGCGTATGGGTCCGGCTTCAACTCCTCCCTGAATTGACGGAATGCTTGCCGAACATTCACAGGCTTTCGAGGAGGTTCAATCTCTTCCACCTGCCCACCAAGGCTCAATAGAGTATCAGCGCCGGCTTCGCCATCGCCAACTTGGGTCTGATCCTCGGTCTGATCGTCATCCTCCTTGCTGTCCTTGTCCTTGCTGGGTTCTTGCTGAAACCAGTCCTCCTCCGGCTGCTCACGCGAGCCATCCTCCTGCTGCTCACGCGAGCCGTCCTCCTGCTGCTCACGCGAGCCCTCCTCCTGCTGCTCGCTCGAGAAGCCCGCCTTGCCCACTTCATCATCTCCTTCGAGCAAGGAGCCCATAAAGTTTACTTTTGGTGGGGCCCTGCCATTACGGATGGGAGGTTGCGAACTACCCATATCCTCGTCCATGAAGGAACCTCTAGGAATATCGTCTATCACGCTCTTCACTGCCTCTGTGGCCGCGTCTACCATATCGTGGGAAGTGCTCATCGCGCCCTGCAAGGTAGAGGCACGTTACATGCAAGTCAATAGAAGGCCGCATTTCAGAGCACAACAAATACACCCAAATGCGAAGCATAACATCATAAACCCTAAGAAGTCACAAAAACCCTAAGCAACACTTACAGATGTAATGCGTATTATACGGCAATCCGTCACTAGTTGTTGTGCACTCCCAATGATTAAAGACTTGAAAAAACGCCGCTCTTGACACCCACAAACCCTTCTCGGCCACAATAATTCAGACCTCGCACTATCCACCTAAACCTTGCAACGGCAAACCAAATGGAGATGTGCTCTGAAGCCGCCCCTCTCAGACCCTCTCAAAACCTATACTTACACCATTTCAGCATACCCTTAACCTACCAAAGAACCTCACTCAAAACCCCCTCCTTGCATCTCCGACCTCCAACACCGCAACCCTCAGGAAACTGAAGAGCAAGGGTTCCCGTCTGTCAATTTATGCGTGCTCACTCCCTTGCCTCGAGAGGCTTCTAAGTCACACTTCTTGCTCACACCCTTTCCACGATTAGCTTCTAAGCCACACTTCCTGCTCGCGGCGGCCCCCACTCTACCCTAAACGCGACAACCATCAATTCCTACAGCTAACTACAATGATGACCGCACCAACTTCCTACTCAAAGTTAAGTATGACAATGACTGTGATGCATGCCAAGAACCTACAAACTTTTTAAACCCTCATAAGCCATTAGTACACACCGCGGCCGGCTTCAACCCGGTTGGATGATGACAACAACCACTCCCTCCTCTACGCCCAGCGTACCATGAAAATTGCGACGGCAAACTATTAAACCATAAAACACTTATCATGACGATCACACCACTCACTATTCTGATGCCGCAAACCAGTCCTACGAGTACTTGATCCCGACCTGGCACTGGCTAGCGAAAATCTCGCTGATCAATCATGATGCTACAGCTGCGTCTAGAACGTACCAAGACATCGTGCTGACAAGCTTACATCAGAATGTCGCGGCTGAAGAATGGAACTGGCGTGTAGATCGCTGAACACCCTCCTTGAGACGGCCACCGTCATTTGCCCGTCAACGAAGTGATTGCTGCTAACTTTTGTGGCCGATCCTCCAGTGTTGACGCTCGGACACCCTTCAATCTTGGATCTCGAGTCCCTGAGAATCGAGCTTACTGAACGAACAACCTTGCTTTGACTCTTGCTCTGACTCTGATACTTCCTGTCCGTCAAGCGCAACCCCGTCTTACTCTTTCTGCGCTTCTTCCCTGATCTCTCCTGGGTTTCTTCACTGGGGGAGCCTAACCCCCCACTCCGATGTGACTTGGGCATCTGTGACGGTGAACGTAAAACTTACTTCGAAGACAAAACCGGCTCATACTCTTATCAGATCCTTGATGCATTGAGAGAGAAATGAACCTCAACCGTGCTATGTTGAAAATGACTAAGGCCAATGTGTGATGCACTTAGGCTAAATGTCCCCCACCGAGCTCTAAGTTCGCCTATTAATTGAGGTTCCATAGGGCGTCATAGGCTTTGCCATGACGGTTTCTTCTCATAGACGATTTATTTTTGAATCTGTCAGTCATTAATGCTGATTGTGTGCCCAAAATAAAAGCTGTTCAACTATATTCTGGGACATGATACTGGTCTTGAACCACGCTGCAATGGTGAACTATCACGTACTTGGTTACAAAACTCTTAAACCACCCAATGCAACAGCCTTCCTGCTTCACTTCGGCTCTTCCACTCTGTGCACATCTTACCCGTAGAGATGGCTCGTATACGTGCTGAAGGTCACGATGTTCCATTCTGTGTCCCATGTAATTCGGAGGGTGTAGGGTCGATTACCGCTATCTTGTTGAGCGTGAGATACAACCTTGTTCTTGAGTCCGTCCATCTTGAGGAAGAAATTGTCAACGACGACGACGAACTGATTCAAACTGTATATCAGATGCCGATTAGAGCTAAGGATGGTAGGGAGTGGCTTCTTGAGGCTAGAAGATATGTCGTGAGGGGACTCACTGCGGATCGTTGGGCTGCATCCACTGAGATATTAACACCGGGCCGATCCATGACATCGACTGTCGATGTTGGAACCGAGCCCAATCCTCCTGTGAAACAACCCGTAGCTCAACGCATTCATGTCCTAAGTGAGTCAGATAAGGATGATTTCGTTACGCCGTCCCAAGCTCAGCCTAGTTCTTCGCAGAAACCAGTATCGGGTAGCTTCAGTGTCATCCCCGGCCTTATGCGTCTTTTTTCCAAACCCGGAGCGAGGAATGCATTGTCGAGGTTGGACTTTAGAGCACTTCAGAGGGATCGGGTGCCATTTCTACCGACCGAGTTTAACGGGGACGTGCTCTTCGAGCTTCCACCAATCCCTGATCGCGGCACTGCAGCGAGCGCAAAGTCGATGGCAGGGATGGATAAGAAGTACGACGCACATCCATGGTGCAAGACCATGACGACCAACATCACAAACGACCAAGGACTGACTTTCAGATATTCTGTATGTGCAGGTCATCTGAAATGCCAGAACGAGAAGTGCGACTTCTTGCTTCGAGGAGACAAACGCAAGATGGAGGTGAACGAGTCTGAGTGGGACGGTGTCACGCTTACCCCGTTTGTCGTTGGTTGTGATCCTCCTCCGAAGTCCACACTTGTATGCAAAATCTGCAGATATCCCCCGGAATGCATCGCCACGTGCCCTGCAAGGATGTACTACGTGCTCGGGAATCCTGCGATGTCACGTGCGTGTATCCATATCGGTACACATAACCACCCTGTTGGATACGTTGAGTGCAGGGAGACCAAGCAGAAGGTTCTCGACCTACTCGAGTTGCATATGCAGAACACTCCGTACGCCAAGACATCGGCCCTAGCTCTAGAGGCGAGTAAGGATTTTCTGAGTGAGTACCTCCTAACTGCACCGGGGAGAAGCGGACCATTCTTTCGGACGAAGAGTTGGATGAGGTGTTCAAGAAGTATTATACACTCAGCAAGCCCGGGCTTAAGAACGCCGTGACGACCTTCAGGGGGATCGGTAACCTGGGCATTATCGACGGCATCGCTGCCTTGCGGGGCTGCAGCAAGTGGGAGTTTATTCATGACAATAAATTTCCCGGGCAGGGTTCTGAAGGGGATAAGGTTTTTATCTTTAAGATGTCCGAGAAAGGTCCCGGGTCGGGAGTGGACCTTGTAAAGCGAATGCAACCTGGCGGGGATCTCCAGGATTCCTGGATTATGTTTGATCACGTCAAGCGCACAAAGGGTTGGACAACCATGGCATGTCATGTCTATGACTCTCAGTATTGCCGGGTCATGACTATCGCCATTTGTGATATGCAGTCAGAAGACGTGAGGGCCCAGACCGTGATGTGGCAATTCCTGAACGGAATAATGGCAAAATATGGCTATGACAAAGTCAACTTCAAGGGCTTCATGGCGGACAGCGCCCAGGCCAACTGGAACTGTGTGCGGAAGATCTATGGAAGTGGCGACGCGACGGTTCCAATGCCAGACCGTGAGCGTACGTGCCAGTTTCATTGGGCAACCTCACTTAGGAAGCACACTGAGGCTCACATCATCGGATCAGATTTGCAGAGGCAGCATTACGTGCTTTGCAAGCAGTATCGTGATGCAAAGAACATGGAAGAAGCCGACATTCGTTTCCACGCGATCCGAGCATGGTGGACCTCCTCAGGCGCTACTACTGCCTCCGGTCTTCGTGACCTCGAACTCTGGCTCGTATTTTGGCACTTTAGATATCGGCAGTGGGGAGGCTTCATGCAATTGGTGAGTACAACATCTCTTTTTTTATCCAGTCACTTAATACACTTATTTGACGTAGAATTGATTGAATCAGCAATTTCTTTGATTGCAGGACCTTACGGACGCCGAGAAGGACGAGATGCCCTCTTGCAACCTCTCGGAGACTGTGCACAATATATGGCTTCAGATGTCGGGCAATCGTGGCGACAACATCTACTTTGCCACGGTGGACGATTATGTCAGGGGCTTCATGCAATGCACTAACTATAGCGCCTACCTGCAAGGTGAGACCCCGGGTAAGGGACCTTGCAAAGCCGAACTCCGTTTACGGCGAGCTCAAAAATCAGGGATTCCCAAGCGCCTTGCCGATGCCACTGAACACTTCCATGACGCTCCACAGTTGCTCTCCCGTGAGCCACATCGCGAAGGCGAGGAGCTCTTTGGGTCCACGAAACGGAAGCTGAATCAACCGATCGGATCCGAATATGACTCCCACAGGCCGGACAAGGTAAATTTTTCTCAACCTCGTCTGAGCACTAGGAATACGCGAGCACGCAAGGAGCCTGATGCTGAACGAGAGGATTCACCTCCACAAACGGTCCAAGCGGCACCCCCATCGCCAGTCTCAAGCCCGGACGAGAACAGGAGTCGTCATCACGTAACCGCTGTGGAGGAGACGGATGTGGACGAGAGTATGTGGCACCTTGTCAGGCTTCCAAAGGGATCGGCGAAGGCGTGTTTTGCTCAACAGGCGAGGACGAATAAGAAGTGCACGGCGAGGCTCATACGGGGAAAGAAGGCTACAATTGTGCCATGCTACTGGGGCATCTTCACCGACGTCAGGAAGGATCAGCAAAAATGGATGCAGTTCTGCTTCTGTAACGACGACATCCAGAGATGCGTCATGGGTACTAAGCGGAACTGGGTCTCCAGCATGCCCCCTCCCCCGCTTATCTGGCCTGTCAAGCGTGGCTCTCGCCTTTCAAAGAGGGAGATACTTGACCTCGAGGCAGCCGGTTTCAGACTCCCTCAACGCCAAGAATTACCCGCTCACCAAGTTTTTCACGACGGTGCATCTCTCCCACAGCGGCCACGGTTTGACCTATCGCAGTGGAGTGTACCCCCTGCTCCAGGAATATATCCCACGGTGCGAGGGGGATTCAAGATTCGGCGTTGTAACCGGGTGCCACGAACAGAGCACGAGAACAACTGGGCCTCATCTACTCTACTCACCATTCGAATCCAATCAGTCACACTCATACCTAATCCAGGTTTCGGGTGCATCATCAGCGTTGTCTCTGAGACCGTGTCGGAGTCCAACGTCTACAAAATAACAATTGGCCCGGAGCCCGCCTGCACCTGCCCCAACTTCAAGGAAATGTCCATCAAGTCGCTGGGAAAACGACCTCCCTGGGTGCCTTGCAAGCATCTCTATTACATCTTCAATGCTATATGCAACCTTGATATTCACCAGGACTCCTACATCCATGCTCCAAGCCTCAGCTTTAACGAGGTCAAGGCTATTTTTCAGAATGGCCTTCTTTCGCTTATCAATGTCTAGCTTTGCTTCTGATGTGTCTTTTTCCCCTACCTTCATCCTAGGGCGCTCGGTACGAACTCGGTGACATTTTTATTCCTATTACGTCACAGATTAAAGCGGTGGCAAAACAGCTCGTATTCATGTCGGATATTGAGATCATGTGTTGACATGAGCATCGTTTAGTATACGGTTCAATCCAGACATTTTTGTATATTTGTATTTATTTCTATAAATATTCTAAGTTTTCCCAGAAATTGATCTACTTTATGCGCCAACGATAGTAAAATTTCTTATTATCAATGGTACCCAATCACACCGAAGACATAGAATGCACATGCTCTCACTTCTTTGCTATCTGACCGTTGCATCCATCCAAACGCCGTCGCAATTCTCATCCCGAAAAACATAGTCGTCATGGCATAATGAAGAATTCTGATACTGGGCCGGGTCCCCCTCATCACGGCCCCTTCCCAAACCCGGCTGACGGTTTTTTTGAGTCCACTTCGTTCCCCTCCCGCGGCAGGGTACCTTGCCACAGGTCCGTCCCCGAAATCATCTGACGGATCCGGCACTACGTTCTGGGTCCGAACCAAAACCACGGGTGGCGCCCTTCCACCACTTCAGAGAACTACCCTACGGGTAACAAAATGACATCTCAGTAATTTAAGTCCGGTAAAATTCATGTTGATCTCCCGGATGACACAATATTGCAGGGATCCTACTGCCGGATTTTTTGGCAGGTATATATCCCGTTATATAATCATCCCGTTTGCTCCATTAAGAGAGATATATGTATTGTATTCTAAATGATGATTAGATAATGTTTTGGAGGTCATCGAAATGCACGCTTTCCTCATAACCAGAGTTCAAAAAATCTCGGTTAACTCACCTTAATCCTGCCAGACTGCCGCCGAATTCGTGAGAGTACGATACACCTCAATCGATAAAGCTGTATTCAATTACCAATGTTTCATTGCAAATTCCGGCGCTTTGTGATTGCTTGTGGGATGATCTCTATATATGAGGTTAGTGGAGATCGCATAATCATTCTCAGCTCAAGCCTCATGCCAATGGACCTCGCGATGAAACCAATCTATTTTAGCCTAGGCCGTAAATCGCGAATTATGTTAGACACCAGCTCCATGATGGATCCGCAGATCGGGGATATTGTATTTCGCAAACCCTCCGCGCAGGCCAAGATTGAGTTCTCACTCTACCAGTGCGCTGAGGATTGGTCTCAGAATTTTAAGACGTGGCTTTTGAAAGTGTTTACCTGCAGTGTGGTCTTTGATGATCAATTTCTCCATTCCGTTGACGCTCCAAAGATGATGAGGTGCATCATGCTTTTTGTCTGGGTACCTGGCCAAGGCTTTCAGGAAGCACCTTCCGGAGGAATCATGACACCTCATATTCCTCCGAGTGAGTCCACAACCTTTCATCGACTGAGTCAGGTGGGGTTCTTCCCGGACGGCAACAGCGTGACGTTGTGTTTTGCGCAGCCCTCCCCACCCGACCCAGTCACGTTTCTGAGAGTCGATTTCTGGCGAGACACGTACCGCCAGGAAGCGTATTCGGGGCTGCAGGTTCTTAACGTTGTTGACAACCCTTCCACTCAGTGCCCTACGCTGCGCATGATTTCTCTATGGAAACGAAATGGCGAAAGATGGATTTGTGATAGTTCTGTGATAGGTCCAAGTCTGCAGTCTGTATCGGAGGTGGCGAAGGAAGTTCCCGTTTGACATCTATGTTGACAGCATCGTGATATAGTCGCTGTTTTGTAACAGGGTATAGTCGTTGTACTGCTTTTAACTTGCTCCCTTAATACATATGTAATCACTTTGATATCAGTCTACCTTTGCCAAGCTTACATTTGCACATTGTTTGAACCACTACACTTTAATTCTTGAACCAAATTAACAGCAGACTGTGCATCATCAAGCCCCGTTTCACAAACCAAGTGTCTGTGTATGTTGAGTTCTTTGTCACTAAACTGTCCCACAAACTATTTTCATTTCCTATCTCACTATAAGCCAGGTACCACCGGCTCGGGATGATGCAGTAGTCCGGCCGTCGGAGTCCCATGACACTCGGTCGTCCTTCCCTTCACCCTACTACCTTAGTACCGCACCCCTACCATTCTCCTGTATGTGGCTGACGGATTCGTCAGTAAGTTTAGTCTTGCCAACAATATCGAGGGTGCCCACCCGTTCAGGACTAACATTGGAATTGTAGAATTACGTCACGGTAACTTATGGTTTCATAATTAATATAAAAGTTCATAACGCCGGCCGCCCTTTGCACTACGTCCTTGTTACGGATCTTAATTGTACCCAAAATGGAGGTGAAACATCACATTAGATCGAGTAAAATTGAAATGCCAAAATTGAAATATTTTCTCGCCCCCCATGTCATTCTTTATTGTACCCAGGTTGGTTAAGATACATGATAACGACATTTAGATTTCCTAGGCTCGGACGATGCTACGGCTGCAACCACTAATGCAGTCTACACTTAAATATTTTGTTAGCCTTACTACTGCTCAACGGCAATACTATCTTCTCCATCAACAGAAAAGTCTAGCCTCTCCCATCCTTGGTGTTCTTCAAGATTGATTCCAGTATCAGTCGCCGATATGGTTGGCGTTGTTGGTCTCTCTAAATGCTTGGGCAATTGCGATACGTACATCTTTCCGTCCCCAACGGCACCAGCATATGGATTGGCCGCGCATCTCAACGTCCTTGTCACGATCGGTTTCATCATCTTTGGCTTCCAACACGGACTTGCGATCCTTGGAATGTTCCTCGAACCGCGAAGCTGAGAATATGGGCCTGCTCTTGGAGGAATCAAGTTCTCCATGTTTTCCGCTTTGTCGATCACAGCCACTTCCCTTCCAGACTGAATCGAATAGTCACCTAGGTTTGAGAGGATATGAATTACTTCGCACTCATCCGCACTCGGAACCCAAACTTCACAGTCCTCTTTCACCATCCCCATGCCGCTAATCACTTGCGCACATCTGAGGTACCTCAACATTCTATGGTCGCCCAAGAGCGTCTGTCGGATTTTACAGTCTTTCCGCTGCCAATATTCGGGGGCGGTACCTCGCAATTTCCACGGTTATATGCCACACATGCTCGACAAATTTCCACGGCCATGGGTCCCCGGTGCGTTTTTTGCACACGAAAATATTGGCCCCGGTGCGGTTTTTGTCTGCTCACTTTTGACCCCCGGTGCGATTTTTGGCTGCTCACCGCTCACTGCTCACTGCTCGCCGCTGCCACAGTAGCATCGCTGAACCCTACCCTTCGCTACATGGGAAATAGCGTTCTCCTTGTTCGGTTAGGTATTGCTTTCAAAGTAATTCAGAGTCCTCAAAGTGTTGTAGGATGAACTCTGCGAGTTGAACTTATGTTCTTTTTATGTCATGCTGTAGAGTGTCTTCGAAAGCAATGACATGTAATAAGGTTGGCTGTTTTCAGGGGTCCACGAGGAGGCAAAATTCAGAATTTTATCAGAGTTCTATGTATTAGTCCGGAGCGGGAGTAGTTTAACGACACTGAAGTTAGAAGCGTAGCATCCTGTGCCAAGCTATAACTAGTTCGTATGTGCATAAAGACTTCCAGGATTAAAATCTGCAAGGTGTGTGTAGTTTTGTTTCGTATGTGCATAAAGACTTCCAGGATTAAAATGTGCAAGGTGTGTGTAGTTTTGTCTAGGATTCAGAATCCATCGTTTTCATCAGGATGGTTAATTTAGATACTTATATAATAAGGACCTAGAATTTTCCATGCGTCGACGATGAGATATCATCCAAGACATTTGAAGCATAACCACAGTTGGGTTTCAGAAATTGTTACCATCACTGGATGTTGTAATCTCATCTTCCGAATGAGCATTGATATCCATTCTGTAGGATCATGCCCGCGGACTGTATCTGTTACCCGCGTTTGGACGAGGCAACTCATCTTGCGAATGAACATTGATATCCATTCTGTAGGTTCATACCCATGGACTGTACCTGTTACCCGCGTACCAACGAGGCAAGCGAATGTCAATCTCTCGACCCCGGCCGTCTTTCTGGAACTGCAAAACTGATTGTCGGATCCGACAGCCGATTTCCGAGAGGAAGGCAATCCAGCGACCCCCGTTGCGCGCATGGTTGTACTCCTACTACTATCATCTTTACTCGCTTACTTCTGACTACTTGATTGTTTGCATGTCTTGAATAGAAATCATCGCGTTCGTCAAAGTTCGTCTAGTTCGTGGATCTTACAACGGTGATGAGTCCTTTTGCTTTAAAGTTCTATTATTATCATCGAGATATTGCTCACCGCAGTGGGACCAAGCTCTTCCTTCATGATGCATCATTAGCTCTTAGGTACTTATTCTGGAGAATCTAAACCTAGCATGTACTTATTTGAAAGGTTACTTCATATGAATTAAAGCTTGCTTCTTAGCAGGTAATCCACGGAATGCAAAAATTTGTTAAAAGCCGATATATTTATTTACAAATAACTTATGTTGGTATACATTCAAAACTGTTCGAAGGGCTCTAAGTGCTTAACAGAAGCATCATCTCGTAGAGCCGAGAATAGGTATGCAATTGAATGTCAGATAACTAGAGAAGCCCACATCTACTTATCCGAATCTTCGTCGTCGTCGCTGAGAAGTACGAGAGGGATACCAGGACTGTCTACTGCATCGTAAACCTCCTCTCCAGCGTACTCTAAACAATCCGAGTCCTCATCCACAAAAGGGTAACCACCATCCTCCGGGTAGAATTCACGCCCGTCGCCTCCAGCAGCGACGTCGTCCATCCACTTCTGAACCCACTCGGGGAGACCATCGTCAGAACTCTTCACTTCAAAGCAAATAGAGCGCCCGTGACCTTCAACACACATCACGTGCATACGGTCCTTGGTTGGCGATAAGGATTCGCCACAGTGGTCAGAGTGCTCCTCGGGTGGAGTTGGAGGCAAACTGTTCGGGACCGGGACTTCAAGCACGGGTGGGCTACACAATCTAAGATAGGCGCACGCACCGGGGGCAGGGCAAGTCTTGCAGACCATTGCAGCACTCGGGGAGCATCTAGCCATCTGCAAAATCAAAAGAACACGATGAGTCACAAAATCAATCAAAGAAAAGTCACAAGCATATTCACAAATGCGAGGCCGGGAGGGGCTTCATCGGCCCTCTCGGGCCTCGGCCCGCAACCTCCATAGCCACATCATACAAAAACAAAGCCAAGCAACTTATATTGACTATGCGAGTCTGGAAGGGGCTTCATTGGCCCACTCGGGCCGCGGCCCGCAACCTCCATAGCCACAATTTACAAATACAATGACAAGTAACTTATAATGAAATGCGAGTCCGGGAGGGGCTTCATCGGCCCTCTCGGGCCTTGGCCCGCAACCTCCATAGCCACATCATACAAATACAAAGCCAAGCAACTTATATTGAAATGCGAGTCCGGGAGGGGCTTCATCGGCCCCCTCGGGCTTCGGCCCGCAACCTCCATAGCCACAGTATACAAATACAATGACAAGCAACTTATAATGAAATGCGAGTCCGGGAGGGGCTTCATCAGCCCTCTCGGGCCTTGGCCCGCAACCTTCATAGCCACATCATAAAAATACAAAGCCAAGCAACTTATATTGAAATGCGAGTCTGGGAGGGGCTTCATCGGCCCCCTCGGGCCTCGGCCCGCAACCTCCATAGCCACAGTATACAAATAGAAAGACAAGGAAGTAATGAAATGCGAGTCCGGGAGGGGCTTCATCGGCCCCCTCGGGCCTCGGCCCGCAACCTCCATAGCCACATCATACAAATACAAAGCCAAGCAACATATATTGAAATGCGAGTCTGGGAGGGGCTTCATTGGCCCTCTCGGGCCTCGGCCCGCAACCTCCATAGCCACAGTATACAAATAGAAAGACAAGGAAGTAATGAAATGCGAGTCCGGGAGGGGCTTTTTCGGCCCTCTCGAGCCTCAGCCCGCAACCTCCATAGCCGCATTATACAAATACAAAGACATGCAAGTAATGAAATGCGAGACCAAGAGATGAGTAGACAACAAGAAGTCCAAAAAATTGCACAACAAGAAAACCTAAAAGAATGAGACTCACTGAATTGGATCGAACAAAAGGTGACAAACTAAGAGGGGGAACGTGGTATATATAGTAAGATGCCAGGGCACTAAGGCGCGACGGCTAGGTCAATGGATGATGGAATGGTATGAGCGGGCGCAAGAGCATGGGAGAGGATGAAGGTCGTGGAGGGCTCGACCGAGGCCCGCGGATTTCGAAGAGGGCTGAATCCCATTGTCGGATCCGACAGCCATCTATGAGCATTTCGAGTAAACGCGGGGGGTCGATATTTAGACGGTGCGGCCGGGGCTCAACATCCCGGGTACTTGCTCCCGTGATCAACACTATAATTTGTCTGATATTCTGTACTATTCTATTCACCGATATATATTTAATTGGACACCACTTTCAAAAGACGAGCAAAACTTAAACACGTCGTAATAATGAAAAAAATGAGTTACATATAAATTCGAAGTCACTATTAAACGTGGGGTTACATTTAAATGTGGGGCAACATTTAAATGTGGAAGAACCAGTAGTCCTGATCCTATCGATGGAACCTTAAAAAATGAATTTAATTCTATTTGAAACTTATTTAATTTTGATTTATAAATTAACGACATGGTTTATAAAATAGAGACGGCAGGAAGGCCGCGGCGAGGTCACGGATAAGGCGAATTGATAACCGGGGGCGAGGCCGTGGAATTCGAGACAGATGTGGATCTTGAGATTGAAGCCGGCGGATATCGGAGAGGCAAGAAAATGATTGTCGGATCCGACAGCCTAGTTTAGGCGTTCCATCATGCCGCCGGGGTTGGAGTTCAGAAGCTGAGGGTCTCAGCCGCCGAGGTCTGAGCGAGGTATGAACGTTGAGCATGCAGCGATGCTAGGGTGGCAGCGGCGAGCAGTGAGCAAAGAGCAGAGAATATGTTATTTACCAATATTCATAAAATCGGTAGTTTAGTCATTTTTATATTTTGACAGTAAATTAATTCGATGAAATAACAAGCATACTCATATATACAATCTATTACTAATAGTTTGTTCATATCATAATGTATATCAAGCAAGGTAGATGCTAGCTTTGATAATATAGAAAATATCCGCATAAATAATTAGCTCATATAAAATATGCATCTATTACACTGTTTATGAGTGAAATTTTTAAACAAGGAGTAAATGGGGCCATCTTACTAACAACTCATTGATCATCGACGTCATGTACGACTATAATACTCCCGGGCCTGTCTACAGTTCCAGTGGCGCCGCCTCCTCCAAAAGCGCCTGGTTTTTTGAACAGGGCAAGGCAGTATTGCCGGAAGGGCAAAGACCACATGGGCAGGCCTCCTCACTCTAATAGGCGAGGAAGGAGAGGGAGGAGACATCGGCGGTGAATCATGTGGAGGTGATGTGGGCATGTAGCCCGGGGAGGTAGGCTCGTACACTGGGGATGTAGGCATGTACGCTGGAGAAGTAGGCATGTACTGTGGAGAATAGACCTCGAACGGAACACGGCCTAAACCGTCAGGGCTTGGTCCAGCACAGGTACAGTACTGCTGATCAAATGAATCTGAGAGATCGGAAACATTGATCACTGGAATGGGGTTGGAGATGGACTTCTCAGATGCATCGGAATACACCTAGAACATAAGAAATCGAAAGAAGGTTATATTTCACTTTGAAATATGAGGTAAGCAGAAAATGAAAAGGCAGAAGTCATCTATGTAAATCAAAGATATCTTAGGTTTAGGGAACAATCAATAAAATACCTCGGTGTCAGCTGGAGTTGATACTTGATCACGGCTCCCCATTATTTTCTTTACCGCACTCCTATTTCAAAGACCAATGTAATGAGTAAAAGGAAGATTAGTATTCTTCAATCAAGGAAGAATAGCCTCGGCCCGCACCCTCCATAGCCACAGTATACCAATGCAAAGACAAGCAAGTTATAATGAAATGCGAGTCCGGGAGGGGCTTCATCGGCCCTCTCGGGCCTCGGCCCGCAACCTCCATAGCCACATCATACAAAAACAAAGCCAAGCAACTTATATTGACTATGCGAGTCCGGGAGGGGCTTCATCAGCCCTCTCGGGCCTCGGCCCGCAACCTCCATAGCCACATCATAAAAATACAAAGCCAAGCAACTTAGATTGACTATGCGAGTCCGGGAGGGGCTTTATCGGCCCTCTCGGGCCTCGGCCCGCAACCTCCATAGCCACAGTATACAAATACAATGACAAGCAACTTAAAATGAAATGCGAGTCCGGGAGGGGCTTCATCGGCCCTCTCGGGCCTCGGCCTGCAACCTCCATAGCCACATCATAAAAATACAAAGCCAAGCAACTTATAATGAAATGCGAGTCTGGGAGGGGCTTCATCGGCCCCCTCGGGCCTCGGCCCGCAACCTCCATAGCCACATCATACAAATACAAAGCCAAGCAACTTATATTGAAATGCAAGTCCGGGAGGGGCTTCATCGGCCCACTCGGGCCTGGGCCCGCAACCTCCATAGCCGCATTATACAAATACAAAGACAAGGAAGTAATGAAATGCGAGGCCGAGAGAAAAGAAGATAACAAGAAGTCAATAAAAGTGCACAACAAAAAACCTAAAGGAATGAGACTCACCGAAATGGATTGAACAAAAGGTGACAGAATAAGAGAAGTAACCTCGTATATATAGTAAGAACCAGGGAACAAAGGCGCGGCGGCTAGGTTAGCGGATAAGCAAAAGGGATGTCGGGGCGCAAAACCATGTATTTGGCACAGGGTTGTGGAGGGCGAGACAAAGGCCGGCGGAATTGGAAGAAGCTAGAATCCCATTGTCGGATCCGACAGCCTTCTTTGAGCATTCTATGTACCCGCCGGGGTTGATAATTTAACGGTGCGGGTCGCAGCAAACGGGGTCTCAGCATCCCGGGTATGAGCTGCCGGGATCTTAACTGCCATGGTCTCAGCTAGGCGCGTATGATTTGCCGGATTTGAGCTGCAAAAGTGTAAACGGAATTTGTCGTAAACACTTTTAGTAACGAAATAATTCAAGGGCCAAGGCTGCTGCCGAAGGGGGGCCATGGGGGGATGCCTTGGGGATCTACATAGTTTAATTTGGCTTATGGGAATGTCAGTCAGTTCAAAGGATAAGATGATGGAGAACAGATATTGGCTCTTATGTCTTAATAATTGGCATTCATATTTACAAACTCAAATTTGTTGTGTTTCGAATACGACTATAAAATGGGAAGAATCACAATGATATGAATTGGTTATCCTTTTTCCTTTTTTCCGTTTGTTACTATAGTAGAAATGCCTCTCATCTTCAGAAAATAATTAAAGTTCCAAGTGCTCCAGTTTTGGACGCTTTGCTGGTTGATCATCATCGTCAGGTTCTGTTGTCCTCTTTCGTATAGGAACCCAATCGTATCATTTTTCCTATATTGATCCAGTTTGTCCACATCCAACTCGGTCCAGCCATATCCCTTCATTATCTGCTTTCCATGCGCAATCTATACAGTCAATAGGCATTGAAACGTGGTTCACTAGAGGAGGTTTCCATATTTTAACATCTCTACGATATGCCATACTGCCCAGGTCTTTAAATTTGCATATCCAAGGCGAACTGAGTAAACGCTCGTCGGTGCGTGGATTTAAGGATATGTAAAAAAATCGTTCGGAAATGTGTGCTCGAAGTCGTCCTGGAATTTTCACAGTATTCATTGGGGCATCCATAACTCCAAATGTAAGGAGTAATTCATCATCGAGATCATTGAAAATAGACACTCTATACTCCTTCAGAAATTCGTGGTGGTCCTCGTCCTCCTTCCATTGCTTAAAAAGCTTGTACTGATGTCTACCGCTAAAAGGATGGAACTGAGAAACATACAGACCATCTCGTTCAATATTCCATCGACACAAATATGTATCAGGGCTGGGACCTTGTTCACAGATTGGACAGTTGTCATTGTTGAAATTTGCATCATCGTGCCGCATAAGACGAGCATGTGGATGCTCCCAGATGCACATGTAATTAATCTCATATTTTTTGGCACAGTTCCATTCGCGGATTTCGTATTCAAAATCGCAAAACAAATTATCTTCAAAATCGAGAAGACCGCGGCCAACTTCGACAGATGCATGAGCTTTGATTTGATCAAAGACGACATTTTGCTTTATTGGCACACCACGATCATATTGCTTTTCGAAGCAATCTAGCCATACCTTCTTGTATAAATTATTTGTAATTTCAACTGGCGACAATACATTCTGTGGAGTTTCCTCATCGAAAGAATGTACTTGTTCGTAGCGAAATAAAATTAAGAGATTCAACAATGATAAAACGCCTCTAAATCTCTGAAGTTCCATAATATAAAATAAAAGCGATGTTTGATTGAACTTTGACTGTAGATTACGAGCTTAAAAATTACGACAACAGAACTGTAACTTCTCAAATGTTGACAATCAAAGTTGTGCATTTTGCTTTTCCTTTCATATCACTCATAATGCCTTTTCAGCAACGGTTATACCTTTTAGATACAAAAATGCCCACGAAAAGTGGTACTTGAAGGGAAGAGGTTTATATTCAAGAGTTGCATGAGAAAGGTGCGACCCATCATAATGGCAGATATGAAGGGACGCTATTAGGTGACAGTTGGGAATATAGGTATTCAAATGCACATATTTTGCCGACAAGACTCACATGTCTTTATAAACGAGTCAAGTAAGAAATAAAATACATTCCATAAAGTTCTTTCCCAAGCCTAGCACGACTGGTCAGAGATGCAAGTATGCTCTACTTCTGCCTCAATATCTAGGAACCTTTGAGCTCGTCCATCGAATAGTTTGGTCCTCGCTATTGGAGATGGTGGTGAGTCCAGTGTGCTCAACACCTGCGCTTGGTTCTCCGCGTAAACAGGAATTCGATGCATCACTGGCGACGGAATAATCTTCCGACTACACTCCATGAGTATGCCGGAATGGGGTTGCACATTCGGATTCCTGCGTATAGATTGCAATTAGTGACTTTCAGTCAACTTGAGCAATAGTGAGATGATGAGAGGATATGAAGGAATTAATCAGAGCATACTCACTTACTCAAGCGCGAGTTTCTTCAATCTCTTTCGGGCAATGTATGAGTTTGTGGAGATAGGAGGCTCCGCGTCCGCTGTGGTGGTCTCTTCGGTGGAGGTGTTCTCTGCTGTGGCAGGCTGTACTAATGCTTGATTAGATGGTGCTGGAGGATCCAACTTCATGAGTACCTCGTTGAAGATGTCTTTGTCTGCCTCTAATGCAACGATATGGCGCCCAGTATCTCGACAGGCTTTGATTGATGCTCCTACAATCCATATCCACTGTATAATAAGTACCAGCAAGTACTTCTTCTAAAGCAAAGGAATTTGATAACAATTCGGCACTAAGACCTACCTGTGGCGGCGGTAACGTCCATGACCACGTCCCCTTCATCAGTCGTGGCGCGAATTATGCTCTCCATGAAGAGCTGATCCTTCTCCCTCGGACCGCGCCAGGGTACGCGATTCCTCATGGCCTGGGTTGCCATCGTTGTCCAATTTTGGATGACATCGTCCTCGGCAATGTCGATTCCGTGCCTACAAAACTCTGGCGGTACCGTCCGAAACTCGAACTCCGAATGAGTAGAATGGGTAAGAAGGTGGACCCGAAAACAATTTGTCGTGGATCCGCTCTTCTTCGAAGAGCTGAGCCGCAGGCGATTGTATCCTAACCAGGACTTGTGAATCTTAAATGGGAACCATTTCAACCACTCCTCCATTTCCTTCTCTACTGCTCCGGCGTCAGCGCTGTGAATTACGATTAGAGCGCCGTTGTCATGCAAAATATGTCCAGCGACGCCGAAAACTCCTGCAAGGAAAGTGTCGTCTCGATTGTTCCAATCTGGAATCTCATCTGTTCGCAGTGAGACACCTGGAACGCTCAACTTCTCTGGCACATCCACGATGACGAGATCGGCATATCCCCCACGAACAAGTTTGCCATTCTTGTATCTTGGCCGCTTATTCGCAATGCCCTTGATCCAGTCAAATACTGCATGGAAGCCCTCTGACATCCCCTTGAACGAAGTGATCATTCCCTCCTCAGCCCATACCGCTACAGATTCGTTCTTGATCAGCTGCTGCGAGCCCTCTATATGCGCAGCTATGGCGACCACTGGCTTCTCGGCGTGCTCGATGCTTGGAGAGAGGCCAACCCTCTCGGGTGCTGTGGTCTCAGCCTTCTGATTCCCTGGCTTCTTCGCCGTCCTCTTCCTCTGCGATGGCTCCTTGTTCTGCGGTGGCTCCTTACTGGTCTCCCTTGACGTCGTCTTCGGCTGACCCCCTCTCTTTCGTTTGCGCGCGCTTGCATCTGCAGCCCCCGTCTTCGCGGACACAGCATGCGCATCCGAGTTGGGTAGACTGTCTAAATTTGGGGGGAGGATGTCGTCGACGAACTCATTCACCTCCTCTTCGCCATCCTTCTTCTTCGTGTGCTGTTCCTTGATTGCCTTTTCTTCCTCAGTGACCATAGTCTTTGGGCACTCTAGGTACCAGCATCCCTCATTGAGGTGCTGCAAGTTGTATACCTTTCTTTGGTTCACTGTAAACATATACTCCGAGTTGTTGGTCTCCTTCCAGCTCTCCCAGGCTGCTGGGTACGCGTCTACCACTCCAGCTGGGATGAGCTCCCGCTTAAAGTACCTATAGACCAGCCTCTTCATAGCCATGTCAGTTCCAGCTTGCGACGCGAAGGGAAGAGATCTTGTGTAAGCATTGGCACCTGTAAAGAATGCCCCGTATGCCTTCTCCCAAAGGAGCACTCGCCACTTCTCCATGTAAGTCTCCATAGAGACTCGTTTGGGCCTTACCTTGGGGCCAGATTCAGACGCCTCTTCTTCCTTTTCAATTGTTTCAAGCCAAGTTGAGCACTCAGCTTCCGCGGCCTCCTCAATCTCTAGATTTCATTAGCCCAAAGAAAGAGATTTAGATAGAGATATTAGTAGAATCTCCCATATAAAACGAAGTGATGAAGGTGGACATCTACGAAGCTAAGCAGGAGATTCTTACATTAGCCCAGAAGGCAGCTCTCGAAAGCCACGGGCGGAGCACATTCTCCGAGCACGGACTCGCAGGGAACTTTACCGTCTTCCGAGAACTTTCTAACCCGTTCCACATTCGCAGCCATTTTGCCTTCGCTTTGGGTAGTGCTTCAGTAGTGGCAACCATAAGCAATTTGTCCAAACTCATCTCCACCGTCGTCGGATGTTTGTCGTAGTGGTTTTTAATCTGCAAATCAAGTCACCAAATTTCAAAGTTACACGGCATGCGTCAAGAAAAATCCGACATCCCCTCAACATTTGAAAACCGAAAAAACCGCTGTCGGATCCTGCAGAGCATTTTGAAGATCAAACTTTTTGAAGACCCCTCGCAAAAATCTCAAGAGTTTGGCACCGATTATTAAAGTTACAGAACATGCATCCGGAGAAAAACGACATCCCCTCAACATTTGAAAACCGAAAAAACCGCTGTCGGATCCTACAGAGCATTTTGAAGATCAAACTTTTTGAAGACCCCTGCACTTTTAGTTCTCCGAAAACCATTGTCGGATCCTATAATACGATTCGTGGTAGTTCAAATATCACAGGACTTGCACTATTTTCACGAATTCTAGCATGTAGAGTTAGTTTTTAACGCCGGTATCATGAATTTAAGCTCATTTGTCCAATAATTGGGTGATATTGGACATATAACCATACAATTTAACACGGTACCGCGAAATTACTTGAACCAAATAACGACTGTCGGATCCCACAATGCATTTCTGACCTCTTGGATTTCCGAGACCCTTGCCCAGATTTAAAAAAATATCTATCCGAACATCAGAGAATTTCGAGAATGAAATCTCCTGGACCAACAGTACCGCAAAATTACTTGAACCAAATTACGACTGTCGGATCCGACAATGCATTTCTGACCTCTTGGATTTCCGAGACCCTTGCCCAGATTTAAAAAAATATCTATCCGAACATCAGAGAATTTCGAGAATGAAATCTCCTGGACCAACAGTACCGCAAAATTACTTGAACCAAATTACGACTGTCGGATCCGACAATGCATTTCTGACCTCTCGCATTTCCGAGACCCTTGCCCAAATTTAAAAAAATATCTATCCGAACATCAGAGAATTTCGAGAATGAAATCTCCTGGACCAACAATACCGCAAAATTACTTGAACCAAATTACGACTGTCGGATCCGACAATGCATTTCTGACCTCTCGGATTTCCGAGACCCTTGCCCAGATTTAAAAAAAGAGCTCTCCGAACAGCAGAGAATTTCGACAATGAAATTTGAGTGACACGCAGTCCCGCGATATTACTTGAACAAAATTACAAAAATCGGATCCGACAATGCTCTTTTGTTCTCTAAGTTTTACGTGACCCTTGCCCAAATTTACAAAAAAAGCTTACTGAACATTAGAGAATTTCGAGAATAAAATTTGAGGGACACAAAGTACCGCAACATTACTGATTAAAAATTATCATTGTCGGATCCAACAATGCTCTTTTGACCTCTCTGTCTTACGAGACCCTTCCCCAAAATTGTAAAAATACCTCACTGTACAACACAGATTTTCCACAATAATATTTAAGGAACACACGTTACCACGATATTACTTGAACAGAATTACCAATATCGGATCGGACAATGCTCTTTTGATCTCTAAGTTCTAGGAGACCCATGCCCAAATTCGGGGACATACCTCAGCATGAAACGCCTTTCCGTGCGCCGGGTTCGCCACCGACTGCTCCTTCTGGAACTTGCTTTGCAACTTATCCTTCGCTTCTTTGACTGCTTTCTCCACAGCATTCTTCATCTCAGCCCCGGTGTCTTCGTCTGGGTGCTCTGTAATCCAGAGCTGCACTGCCTCCTCAGCGACTCGGGCCAGTGTCCCCTGAGTAAATTGACATGTCAATATTTGTTTCTGTACCTCAATGAACCAATCATCATCTTCGGAATTCAGAAATTCTGAGTTACTTACCGCGTGAAGAAAGGACACAAAGACTTCGTGCGGCATGGTATGCCACGACCTCTTGGGAGCCGCCTTCGTTCGGGCCATGAGATCTGGGGGCAAAATACCACTCTTTTCCAAATCCTCAGCGGACATGCCTCCATAGGTTTGAATCTTGTGCAGTGTGTGAGGCAGTCTCTCTTTGATGAACGCTTCCTCGTTGGCCCTGCATAGGCAGAGATGTTAGTTCCATTAGGAGAATTAAGGAAGTTAAAACCCTGGACTGCATAAAAATGGAACAAGCTGAAAATTGGAAGTCTTACTTGTTGATCGCGTGCATAGCTGTCACTAGCGCTTCGCGACTGTTCTTCACCTCCAACAGTATGCAATCCGGTCTTCCATTTGCATATGCCCAGTCGTAGTCATCTGGGTACTCCATATCGATAAACCCGCGCCATGCCCTTGTCCGATGATTACCATCAAAGACGTAGAACATCTTCCCACTAAGATCACGAGTTTCCTCGTGTTTTGATAGCTCCGCCTCGAACATGCTGTTCAAGATATGCCACACTGAACACCAGGAAGACTTCATCTCTTCCGTCACAAGTTTCTCCTCGCCCATATGCGACGTTGCCGCAACGTAGAATGCCCCTGAGCCGGGCCTTATCCCATTGGAGAACTCAGTCTGCAATTTCTGAACGTCACTGAGCATCGCGGGTCGAACGAAATCACATGGCAGCAACCGACATAGAGGAATCTTTATCAATGACAACTTGTCTGGTTTATGCCTCATTCTTAAAAGTGCCGAATAGGGATCCAGCTGCATTTCCGATCGAATCTGCCTTCTTGCTTCGTTAACCCCAACTCGCCCCGCAGGTTGCAACTGGACCGCAGGTGCACCCTCCCCCGTTCCAACTTCGACCGACATGCTGATCAGAGCTTCAGCACCCTCGCCTGTTGCAGCCTCGGCCTCACATTCGTCTGATGCAACAACCGCGTCGGCATCGATCTTGTCGTCGGGTCCTTTGGGCTCTTCCTCCCCGGTCGGATTCAAGCCCTCACGTGGGTTATCCGATTCCGCGTGATCGTCCCCATCCACAAAGTCCTCCATGAAGACGTCGGAGCCAACTTGACCACCAACCGCGACGGTCGGCGGTTGTGAGCTGTCCATATACTCGTCCCAAATCGATCCCTTCTGTATGTCCTCCAACACGGCGTTGACTGTGGCCGCGTTCTCGACAACCACATCAGCAAGGTTCTTGATCGTTCCCTGCACAGAGATGCGGGTACATCATAAGACGCCAATAAATAACATGCAAAGAACCCTAAAAACATCCTCTCCTGAAACAACATGCCAAAAACCCTAAATGATGTTCAACCCTAACTCATCTATTTCTCCCTATATCCGCGACGCTACCATTTCGGTTACCTCCATTACTTGTGCATGCGACTTGAAGCCTTCTCGAAAAGCTGCTCAACGGAGCTTTGACACCTTGAAACCAACAAAAACAATGCAGCAGTCGATCACCAATTCCCTCCAACAAGCGTTGCACACTCTGTCCTCCGTGAGCACTGTCCTAATCTTCCATAACCTCACATGCTATAAAGCTAACAACAATTTAAATCTCAGGCTTGACAGAACCCACGAACAATACAAACATGTTTCTCTTATCACACTCGAAGGTTCTCCTCCCTCTTCCTTCTCACCCAAACCCCGTGTTTGTGGATAGCTCACGAGCGCCCCCTCGCCCTTTATGCTCCGAAACAGCCAGCCAGCAATAGCTTCATAAGCACACCTCAGCAATCCGGCGGCTCTCATCCCCAAACCTAGCCGCGGCTCTATTGTCCTTGCCACCAACCCTCACTGATGGCTTCAACCAAAACCGCGTACTAAAACCCACCAAACAATGATGACTTTAATCGAACCCATAATTCTTTAAAACCTTAAACATCACATCACCACAAGCCGCGTTTCGCGCTTACCATTACATGATCGTGGGTACTTTCGAAGGGTCTCAGTCACATCACTGTAGGCCGCCGCTATCGAGTACCACTAAGCTATCATGAAAAGAAGCTGTCCATACAATCATGTAAATAGAGTACCTCCAATCCTCAATCTCAACTGTGCCAAGAACCACTTCAAAAGAACGTACCAAGAAGTCATGCAGGGAAGCTTACATCTGAATGAGGTCTCTCATTCACCAAATCAGCGCCGAGGTCATGCACCACCCCGGTCGAATCGTCAATCGCCACATGTCCTTCCGAGCGATGGCTGCTGCTTACTTCGGTGCCAGACTCCCGTGTGTTCGAGCTCGGACATCCCCCTACATCACAACGAGGGTCCCCAAGAATTGCCATAACGGATCGGGTTCCCTTACTGACCTTACTATTACTTTGCTTACTATTGCTGCGCTTCCTATCTGTCAAAATCAACCCCTTCTTCTTCGTCGTCCTCTTCCCTTTCGCAGGTGTAGCCTGCTTGGGTGAGCTCAACTCCCCCATGCAGCGTGACTTAGGCATTGTTGACGGTGAGACCTGTCAACCCTGTCGACGGCTCCGCTCATTCTGGTCCGAGCCCGAAGGTATGGAACGAGAGAAGTGAGGACATTACTCCACTCGGATAGATGAATGAGACGAGTGAATGCCAATTACTGGATGTGGTAAAATTGCACTATGTGCAAACATCACGACCTGCATTTATGACATACTCTTTGACGGCTCCTAGTAAAAAGCGCTGCATAATTAAATATCACAAATCCCTCTAATTTTTATAATAGTCCTCCTTCTTAAGTCCCTAACCGATTTTGTTCAACCGTAATTTGGTAATGATGCGGTCGGAATCCCGCTGATTGTAGTTCCTTCAACACCACGCTCTAAGCGCAGTCTGTATATGGGACTCACCATTCGTCGCGTCTCCATAGTTTAATCCTGATTTCTCGCGACCATGGCGCAAATTCGAGCTGAGGGGCACGAAGTTCCTCTCCATGTACCTTGTAATGCCGAGGGAGTCGGATCCGTTAGCGCTGTTCTTCTAAGCGTCAGATACAACCTTGTGCTGGAGAGCATCCATCTAGAGGAGGAGGTTGTCGATGACGGCGGGAATTTGGTTCACACGGTTTATCAGATGCCCAGTAGGACTACTGAAGGGAGAGAGTGGCTTCAGGAGGCCAGAAAGTATGTTGCTAGGGGACTAACTCCAGACCGATGGGCAGCATCGACTGAGATACTTACACCCGGGTGCTCAATGACTTCAACTGTGGATGCAGGTCTTGGTACTGAGGCCGCGAAGTTAGATCGAGTGGTAGAAGAGATCCATGTGCTCAGGGAATCGGACGATTTGTTTAGAACTCCGCAAGAGCACCCCATACCGACGCAGAAGTCATCCTTAGGCAGCCCGAGTGTCGTCTCTTGTCTCAAACGCCTAGCTTCACGATCCGGCGCCAAGAATGCGTTGTCCAGGCTGAACTTCAGTACGCTGAGGACAGAGCAGGTACCCTTTCTTCCGGGCAAATTCAATGGCGATGTGCTTTTTGAGCTTCCTCCCGCGCCCCCCGCGACTCCATCGACGGCAAAATCAATGGCAGGAATGGACAAGAAGTACGACGGACATCCGTGGTGTAAGACGATGACGTCCAATATTTCCAACGACTCTGGGCTTACGTTTCGATACTCCGTTTGTGCAGGGCATCTAAGATGCTGCAATGACAATTGCAACTTTCGCAAACGAGGGGAGAACCGTCTGAGCGAGGTCAACGAGGCTGAGTGGGATGGAGTGTCGCTGACCCCCTTCCAGGTAAGTTGTGATCCCCCTGCGAAATCTACGCTCGTGTGTAAGATATGCAAGACTCCTCCGCAATGCCTCGCCCAATGCCCTGCTAGAATATACTACGTCCTAGGGGGGGCTGACATGACCCGTGCGTGCATCCATATCGGCACGCACGACCATCCCGTAGGATACGCTGACTGCAGGTTAAGCAAACAGAAGATCCTCAACCTCGTCGAGTCGCATGTCGGTCAGAATCCTGAGGGCAAAACCTCTTCTATTGCATTGGAAGCTAGCAAGGACTTCTTGAGTGACCTCTCCCTTGCCCAACCCGGCGAAGTGCGTAAATATCTTTCGGATGAGGAGCTCGATCAGGCGTTTAGGCTCTATTATCCTCTTAGCAGGCCAGATCTGAAGAACGACGTCACGACCTTCAGATCCGTCGGCAACAAGGGAGTAATGGACGGGATAGCCGCGCTGCGAGGTTGCAGCAAATGGGAGTTTATACACGAGAACAAATTTCCGGGACAGGTGGCGGAGGGTGAGAAGGTCTTCGTCTTCAAGATGTCGGAGAGGGGCCCCGGGTCAGGGGTGGATCTCGTGAAGCGGATGCAGCCTGGCGGAGACTTGGAAGATGCGTGGATCATGTTTGATCACGTCAGGCGAACGAAGGATTGGTCAACAATGGCATGTCATGTGTATGACTCCCAATACTGCCGTGTTATGACAGTTGCCGTATGCGATATGCAGTCGGAGGACGCTCGGGCGCAGAGTTTGCTCTGGCGGGGTCTGAACGGGGTAATGGCAAAGCACAAGGTGAATAATGTCAATTTCAAAGGCTTCATGGCGGACAGCGCACAGGCCAATTGGAACGCTGTTCGAGTAATATATGGAAACGGAAACGCGGACAATCCAATGCCCGACCGTGAGCGTACCTGCCAATTCCACTGGGCAAGTTCATTGAAGAAGTATACGGAGGCTCACATTCGAGGTCACGATCTCCAAAGGCAACATTACGCTTTGTGCAGGCAGTATCGAGATGCAAAGACATGGGAGGATGCCGACATTCGTTACCATGCCATCCGTTCTTGGTGGATTTCATCCGCGGCCTCGACACCTGCTGGACTCGAACATCTGGAGCAGTGGCTCGTCTTTTGGCACTATCGGTACCGGCAGTGGGGCAGTTACATGCAATTAGTGAGTCCTCTTCCGCTAAACTTGTCATTCTATTCGAATCCCTTGCTGCCACTGAACGTAGAGCTTGCTAAATTCATGGAATTCTCTTTGAATGCAGAACCTCACAGACGAGGAGAAGGACGAGATGCCGTCGTGCAACCTCTCAGAGACTGTCCATAATATCTGGCTTCAGATGTCAGGCAACCGTGGGATAAGCCTGTACACGGCCACAGTCGACGACTATGTCCGGGGCTTCATGCAGTGCACGAACTATAGCGCCTACCTCAGAGGAGAAAACCCAGGTAAAGGACCGAGCAAAGCCGAGCTCCGTTTACGGCGGGCTCAGAAGTCGGGCATTCCCAAACGTCTTGCTGATGCCACGGAACACTTCCACGACGCTCCACAGATGCTCTCCCGTCAGCCCCACAGAGAAGGCAAAGAGGTCTTTGGCTCAACGAAGCGGAAGCTGGATCAACCAATTGGATCCGAATACGATTCTCATAGACCCGACAAAGTAAACTTCTCACAACCACGGGTGGCCACTAGGAAGACGCGTGCTCGGGTCGAAGCTGAACCGGTACCTGTGGACGCAGCCTCTTCGCCCGACGAGAATACGACTCGTCCACACGTAACTGCAGTAGAGGAGACGGACGTGGACGACAGTAAGTGGCATCTTGTCAGGCTGCCGAAGGGCTGTGCAAAGGCATGTTTCGCACAGCAGGCAAAGACAAACAAGAAGTGCAAGGCCAGGCTCGTACGCGGAGGGAAGACCACAGTTGTGCCATGCTACTCGGGCACCTTTACAGAAGTCAGGAAGGATCGTCAGAAATGGATGCAGTTCTGCTTCTGTAACAACGACATTCAGAGATGCGTCATGGGCACGAAACGGAATTGGGTCTCAAGCATGGCGCCCCCTCCGCTTATCTGGCCCGTGAAGCGTGGAACTCGCCTGACAAAACGAGAGATTTTGGACCTAGAGGCTGCTGGTTTTAGACTACCTCAACGTCAGGAGCTACCCTCTCAACGAGTTTTCCATGACGGCAACGGCAGCATTCCACAGCGGCCACGGTTTGAACTCTCGCACTTGGTTGTACTTGATGCTCCTGGAGTTTATCCTACTGTGCGTGTAGGTTTCAAGATTCGTCGCTGCAACCGGGTTCCTAGAACCGAGCACGAGAACAATTGGGCGTCGTCGCTTCTACTCACGGTTCATATCCAATCCGTGACAATGATACCAACACCTGGGTTTGGTTGCATAATCAGCCTTGTCTCCGAGACTGTTTCCGAGTCAAACTTGTACAAGATCACAGTTGGCCCCGAGCCCGGATGCACCTGCCCCAACTTCAAGGAGATGTCCGTGAAGTCCCTTGGGAAACGTCCTCCCTGGGTCCCTTGCAAGCATCTTTACTACATCTACAACGCGATATGCAACCTTGAAATGCATCGGGACTCTTACATCCATGCTCCAACTCTCAGCTTTAACGAAGTGAAGACGATCCTCGAGAGCGGCCTTCTTGAGCTAGTAACATTCTAAGGATCGTTGTTGCCACTTCAACCTCCTAGCCCAACTCCCGTGGATGCGAATCATGAACCGGCTTCGCTCCAACTTTAGGGTCGACTACCTTGACGACTTCGTTATACTATCTACGTTCTAGAATAAGGGAGAAGGCACTACTCATTTTCCGCAAATCTCAGATGCGCGACCGTTGATGCATGCATCCATGTATGACATTCATTACAGCTTCTTAAATACATCTATATTCCGTGTGAAATATGCCTTCTCACTCATATTGCACTTACGCAATTGTCTCGGTTTACATGGCTGCCGGGACAGTCAGACAATCATCACTCATCTAGCGAAATATCATTCATCTAGGTACGTCCCACTCTGAATGGGCTGTCTCAATCATGGAACCGGCAGCCGCGATAGATAACCCCACTGTACATTAATAATGGGCCGGGTGTGAGCCAGCCGGGGTGCCACTCCAACCCGGCTGTCGGGTTTCATTGCCACTCCGGCTCTTAGGGCTAGGCCGCAGTACCCCGCTTTCGACCTCCTCCCGAAAGTGATTGTCGGATCCAACAGTGGGTTTTGGCCACTCAGCAATGTCGCGGGTGGCGCCAGGCGACCCTCGTCGGATAGTTTTCTGACGGACCCCTCCTTTGGTTATTGCCACTCATGAGAGATGAGGTATTTCTCGTCCACCAATATCCATCTTCCAGTGGTTAAAAAATATAATTGTTGAGCGCACAGAGCCGTTTAGATGATGGTACGATGCAGGTGGCCGGTTACTCCGCATTTATTATCGAATATAACCGTAGCCACGGCATTGATCTCATGTTCACCCTAAACAAATTCTCAGTCATCTAGCATCTTTCCACGTTCAATGGGTTCTCTAATTCATCGAACTGGCACCCGTGTTACTTCAAGCGCGCTCCACAGTAAGAGGAGGCAGTAAGAGCAAGCCCGGGGGGCTACTTTTACCAGGCCCCCGAGTTTCTATAGGACTCCAGCTCCGACCGTCAGGCCGCAGTACCCCGATGTCGACCTCCTTCCGAAAGCGATTGTCGGATCCGACAGTGGGTTTTTGCCCGTAACGAATGTCGTGGGTGGCCTCGGTCGGCCCTCGTTGCATAGGTATGTGATGGACAGCGAGTTGGGATTTTGCCACTGACGACAGTAGTAAATAGTAATGATTGTTGAGAACAGTGGGCGGTCTTGATGACTTAACTCTGCAGGTATCCGATAACACTGTAATAACCGCAGCCAAAGCATTTATCTGATGCGTCAAACCTAGGTGCAGGTCTTTAGCCCTAAACAGGAATCTAGGACTTTAACGCCTAGAAGTTGTTTTATTGGTAATCCCATGGTAATCGACAGTGAAGCAATCTGTTGGAGGTTACTGACATGTGCGCCATCATAATGACCTCGGTTTCATAAATCTCAGTTTACTCACCTTAATACAGCCTTAACACTGCCGTATTCCTGGGACGATGATTCACCGCATCTTTTCACCCTAAACCATTACAGCAGTATCGTAATTGCCGGCGGCTCACTCATACTACCTGTGCGCTGATCTCTATATATGAGGTTATTGCAGAACGCTGGGTCATTTCCACCTGATGCCAATAGACCTCGCAATGAATCCGATTTGTTTTAGCCTAGGCCTTAGATCGCGAATTATGTTAGACACCAGCTCCATGATGGATCCGCAGATCGGGGATATAGTGTTTCGCAAGCCCTCCGCGCAGGCCAAGATTGAGTTTTCACTCTATCAGTCCGCTGAGGATTGGTCTCAGAATTTTAAGACGTGGCTTTTGAAGGTGTTTACCTGCAGTGTGCTCTATGATGATCAATTTTTTCATTCCACTGACGCTCCAAAGAAGATGAGGTGCATCATGCTTTTCGTCTGGATACCTGGCCAAGGTTTTCAGGAAGCACCTTCTGGAGGAATCATGACACCTCATATTCCTCCGAGTGAGTCCACAACCTTCCATCGACTGAGTCAGGTGGGGTTCTTCCCGGACGGCAACAGCGTCACGTTGTGTTTTGCGCAGCCCTCCCCACCCGACCCAGTCACGTTTCTCAGAGTCGAATTCTGGAGAGACACGTACCGCCAGGAAGCGTATTCGGGGCTGCAGGTTCTTAATGTTGTTGACAACCCTTCGATGCAGTGCCCTACTCTGCGCATGATTTCTCTATGGAAACGAAATGGCGAAAGATGGATTTGTGATAGTTCTGTGATAGGTCCAAGTCTGCAGTCTGTATCGGAGGTGGCGAAGGAAGTTCCCGTTTGACATCTATTGTTGCAACATTCCAGTATTGTCCTCTGTAGTACATGGCCCGCTAGGTTGCTGAGGGACAGCCGTATGCAGAGAGACATCAAATTTTCACCTACGTATATGAGTATATGAGAAGGAAGTAGACAGCGTGAACTGATCGCAGATTCGCAAGAGGCCTTTGCGAGAATCATTGTATTGTTCTCATTTTGGTCCGTTAATACATACATAATCACTTTGAAATCAGCACCACTCCTTACATATGAGGTTTGCAAATTGCACTGTATGTATTATAACGCTTCTATCAATCAACCGAAACCTTCCTCATCAATCCCCATGACCATTCCGCACTTTAGGCGGGCGTGCATGATGAATTCGTCGTCCCCGATGCGAACCGACACCCATGCGGGCAGTACTCAAACTATTATCTGGCTAGGTATCATCTGGACCGGATATTGTGGTAACCCGGCTGTCGGAATTCCATGCCACTGCAGCTCTGTTCCCATGTCCGTAGTACCCCTGATGGACAGATCCCAGAATGTTGCTGTCGGATCCTACAATGGGTTTAGGCCACTCATCCATGTCGTGGTTACCCCGCGACCACCTCCTCCAGTTTCCTTCCGAAAGTTCCAACGGTGGCTTATGATATGAGGGGATATAATGGAGGGCCTTTTCGTTAACGCCTTAATCATCCCTTTATTGCTCGTCGACACAGTTGTTACAAATCGTCGCACTCTAGCCATTTGGGAATCTAACAAGACAATGCCAAGATGTCATCACTCCTTGCAACCTATTCTTGTGATAACTTGAAGCTTTCCAAGTCTAATACCAGGCCTCACCGCAGCAGTCATTTACATACGCTACCCTATGCGCTACTGCTCAACTTCGCCGTTCTCTGTGTACTCTTCCAAGAAATCTAGCCTCTCCTTGCCCTCGTGGTCTTGAAGGTTGATTCCAATCTCAGTCTCCGTCGACGCAGGCACACTGGGTCGCACATAAGGCTTTCGCAGCAGTGACACGTACATCTTTCCGTCCCCAACCGCACCTCCGTATGGATTTGACACATTCCAAACTTTCTTTGGTTGGCTTGGAGTGAAGCTCTTCGGTTTCCACGACGGACTTGAAATCTTTGGAAGTACTCCAAAAGTGCGAAGCTCGCAGTATGATCCAACTCTTGGAGGAACCACGGAATTATCATGCATGTTTTCAGCTCTATCCACAGTAGAACCTACACATGTACTCACCACCGAATAGTCACCCAAGTTTGAGAGGATGTCGATGACCTCACATTCCTCCACGTTGGGAACCCAAACATCAGTTTCCTTCTCTACCCTCTCCATTAAGTGCCACTTCTAGTTCAATTTTGGCAAGTGTCGGATCGGATATTAAAATCCACGGACATGTTCAAGAGGGGTACCCTCCTAATTTTGGCACCTGTCGGATCGGATATTCAAATCCACGGATTCGTTCAGGAGGGGTACCCTGCTAATTTTCTCGCTCCCCGGTGCCGCGGAAATAGGTCCCATTTCACGAAATTTTGGTGGCCGGCGGTGAAATTTTCTGCTCACCGCTCACCTGCTCACCGCTCACCGCTGCCACACCAGAATTCCCGGGAATTGTAGTGCTATTTGTGAACCTCATGGGCAGGATCCTCGTGGTCTATCCTGTAGTTTGTTCAAGGCTAGTTCTTTCAAGTGCAGGGTTCCTAACTGTCCGGATGTATGGAATTAGCATCCCCATCTGTGTAGCTCTTAGCATTTTTTCCAAGTACCGATCCTGCACCCGGCGTGTATTGTTTACCTGTCTCGATGTTGTTATTGAGTCGTTTGAATGTGGATTTGTTATATCCTTTTTTTTCTGATGAAAGATACTCTTGGAAAAAATGAGTGTCCAATGGCTTATTAGATTGAGTTTAAATCACAATTCTCTGCAGTGATCGCAGAGTCGGGCGTTGCTTCCAGCTGCGAAGAAGGCGAGCGAAACACACTTGGCTCACAGGCTAGCGAGACGAAGGAAATCACGGCCAGCAATGGTTGCCCCTCGAGGGAGGAGATTGCCGGCGCATCTACTTGCCATATATGCAAGGCAAAGCCTGCGGCTGTCAGGCTCAAGGTCAGTGACTCCGACCTTTGTTGCTTTGCCCAGAGATCTCTGTATGTCTTATTTTCACATCAAATAATTGTCGACGTCGTACCCTGTAATTGTAACGTGGAACTGATGTTGAATGCTTTCGGTGATGTAGGCCTGTGGTCACGACACGTTTTGTTTTGGTTGTATCAATGGCTTGCGCGTTTGCCCCACCTGCAACGGACCGGTTTCGGGATGGGAGGCGATTCGAAAAAGTCGACCAAGTCAGCTTCTGGCAGATAAGGTGGCGGCTGCTAGCACAAGCCAGTCTGAAGAAAACGGGTTCAAGGGCACAGTGGCGACGGATTTGAATTTCGAAGAGCGTGCAGACATTGATGAGAGCCATGACTACTCTGATGAAGATGACATCAGAAATGACGGGTTAGTCCACTGGTGCGACGATCAGATTTTTTCTCAAGGTGGTCTACGTTCTGTTTCTGTTGAGGTTCTAGAGAAGGGAGAAGAGGCAGAGGTGTTGTTGTCGACAAAGGACGGTGGAGTTAAAGAAACTGCTGCCACCACTAGGAAGGTGCACGCAACAACACCTTCGGTCCCTGAGACTCTCATAGGCAAAGAACCAGCTACGGCACTGAAGACCAAGGTTTCCGGAAAGAAGGCCGAGGACGACAATATGAACCACACTCGAATTGTGAAGCGAACAATGAATGAGATTTTAGGTTTGACAATTGTGGAGGAGCCACCGAAGAAGAAGCCGGGGCGTCCACGCAGCGTTACGAAGAAGCAACAGGAGGAAAGTCTCGCTCAGGGACTTCGGGTGTCGAGAAACGCTTCTGTTCGGCAGACTGTTCCAGCTAAATTTAGAGATATGTAATTTTTAGTTCCATAACAATTGCGTGAGTTCATAGGGTTGACTGAACATGCACTGAACTCTGATTTAGCTTTTCGGTGTTTGCTAGGTTGTGTTTCCTACTTTTCGGTGTTTGCTAGGTTGTGTTTCCTAATTTTCTGTAAATTTAATCGGAATATGCTTTCTATTTTTGTTTCTAAGTTTATTGACTATGCAAATGGAGTTGGTTTTAGGGATTGAGTTGTGCATTGTGTGATTGCTGTGCATTCAGACGACAGGGGTTTTGTAACGTTCGCATCTCGGGACAGAGGTCGGTAGTGTGCATTTTGTTATTGGACTCTACCTTGATATGTAATTTGAATTGTGCGACTCTTATCTATTGCCCGGCTTCCAATACACATCGAAATCATACATATGCAAGTTGAAATGGAAACCGGCTGGGAATTAAATCTTTGACTGCTCACTTGGACAAAGTAAATTGCAATTAAGATAATGCCACTTTGTTTATTCTAAAACTTCATTGTAGAAATTAAGTCGCAGAAAAAATTAATCACTGAAATCGCACGTCATATGAACCTACAGACTGTAATGTGTTGACTCACAAGTCTAAGCTCTCCCTCAGAAACACAAAGCTGCACATGCAAGCCCCACTCTGTTCTTAACAAGGCGAACAAACAGCATATAAGAGGACTCAAATGCCTACGGTGGACCAAATGTTTTAGAGTAAGTCTAGCCGTGTCCTGAAACCGTGTCTTGAACACTTTATCTAGAACTCTAGGCGGGTTCTTGATCTAGACGCATTGCCATGTCTTATGAAAGTGTGCATTTCGTTGGGCAGAGTTATGAATTAATCATACTGTCTCAAGATAAATAATTGCTAACTCAGTACTTCAGCCTCTAGTCTGTCAACTCCACGAGGATTTCTTTGTAGCTGTGTGTGATGTCTTGGGAGTGAATTATGATAGAGCAATGAGTATTTGAGCAGGACATCTAATCGAAATGAATTCTAAGAAGCACCCGTTAAGACACAACTGAGACCTCGCCATGTGAACCTCCACATTACTATACACACGTCCGAGGCAGTTTGATCAGGTTGGGCACACAACTTTGCGCATAGTGTTTTTGAACACCGTCGAGGAGGAAGTAGAGTGAGTGCTGACAAATAGTAAGAGTGACAGGAGATGGCAGACCACGTAGGGAAGGGAAAGGAGATGGCCGAGGATGTTGGGAAGGAAAAGGAGCGAGAGAGTGACCCTTGTAACGGGGCTGAAAACTCGAATGAGAAATATGAGTTGTGCATAGCTGGTGACTACGAGCAAGGGTACCTGGAAGTGTGGAAGGAATCGGCAGCGAGGAGGGGTGACGAGTATCAACTCCTGAGGGATGCACCAACTAACCTACCTTGCTTGCGTTGGTGGCTGAAGACTGTGGCAGAGTTTGTGAAGGTCACCGGGCTGGAGGTTCCCAAGCATCACAAGGTTCGGGAGATGCCTACACCAACTTGGCGAGGTACTTGGAAGATGAAGGCGTTGCTGCAGTTTCAAGCGGTGGCGCATGCCACTGGTATTATGCATCCACCACGACCGCGACGGCTGAACACTCAACCATCTTGTGGTGAGCACCTTCAACCTGCAAAAGGGGGCGCATCGTCGAGGTCGCAGCCACCTTCGGGGAAACAGCCTTCATCGGAGAAGGAGACAGAGTCGGAGAAGCAGCCACGCATGGAGAAGCAGCCATCGTCGGAGAAGCTGCCACGCATAGACAAGCAGCCAACGTCGGTGAAGATTCCTTCGCCGAAGCAGCCTGCAACAGGGAATTTGGAAGCGGGATCATCAGGTGGGAAGCGGGTCGAAGGGACTTCAGGTGGGCCATCCAGTGGAAAGGAGATGAAACTTCAGCCTGTTCTAGCATTGCCGGCGGTACCCCCGAACCTGCGGCCAGCAACAACAGTCCGTCGTCGTCGTCCATCTACCGATGCTGCAAGACTCGGCCCCAACGCGCGCACACTATCCCCAAATATGGCGGGTTGGTGCCGTGCCTGCAAACGGAGATACAGCGCGGGAAATCATCTCCTCCATTGTCTATACTCCATTGAACCGCCGCAAATTGCCCCTCCCAACAGAGTGAACGTTATAGAGCTGTCTTCTAGCAAGAGCGATGAGGAATCCGACGAATTCGATAGCGTCGCTCAAATGGCGGCGGAAGATTTCCTCCGCGGTTCTTAAGGTATGTCTTTGATCACCTGCATGTAGCTAGTAGCTCGTTCATTCAACTTTGCATGCTTACTGTCAGTTCATTTATGTTGACTAATTTTTGGGCTCAGACTAACATTTTGGACTGTTGTCGCAGGAGAGGAAGACTGCACAGAACTACGTAGGAAGGGAAAATTCAGCGTCGCATGGGGTGCAGAGATCAAACCGAACTCAATTCAAACAAGTGTGAACTGTTTACATTAGTCTACAAGGGGTTTCGGGGAGGGGTTGTTGGTACTTTAGATGTTCCGAAAATGCCGTATTCGATGGAGTAGTTCGTGCTTGCCACTATAGAGTATTCAGACTGTCGTAGCTATGTCTTTCAGAATCTGTGAGAGACATGTTTTTGCAAAGAACCAGTGCTTTCTAATGCACTATACCTAATTAGCTCGTTGCTTGTTCTTCACAACTGTCGGCAATTGTAAATGTTCAGTTCCAAGAAGCTGTGTGTGCCACTTCTTGACTTTAAGTATCAATCTAAATATATAATATGTTTATTACAAAAATTGCAATGCCGCTCAAACTTCAGAACTTGTGCTTTGTAAACCAATATTGGTTTGGCAGAATGAGGTTTAAACATGTTATTTCATCATGTAATACACAAAAACATTATTTGAGGCATTCAGTAATTTGTGGCGTATGGTCTAATATGTAGGATGAGGTTTGTAGCATAGGTATGTTTGTTGACATTGGTTACAGTCTGATGAGTTCTGAAGATGAGTTCTGAAAGCCTCCCCTTTTACTGCATCATGTTGAGTCATCTTACTAACAAAACCCCGACTAACACAGCTTATACGAAACTTACACAACAAAATTGGAAATGCAATAAGAGTCACCAAGAACAACTGTAATGACATTCACCATTTACACAATGAGCATGGAACAGACGTCACGCCATCTCAATCAGAATACACTGATGCCAGAAGCCAATTTACGGAAGTGCAAGTAATAAACAAGAAAATAAGAGTGATATCCAAAAAGAACAATATGTATTACGCTCTTGGCACAAAAGGTACATGACGCACAGTAAAGAGGAACCACGAGGATAGCGGATTCTTAACTTTGATAAGCAGGACTCAGACGTAGCAGTCTGCACCAAAAACTACATGCTGAACTAAAACGAAAAAAAGAATAAAAAAAAATCTGGAATCCTCGAGCTCTCCAACAGAGCAGTGCCGTCAAAACCCGCAGAGTACATGGAAACAATCTGCCTAACACCCTCTACAACAACTGCCCACATCTGTGCTTCAACGTAATGCAAACCATACTCTGTAGACGATAACAGAGGACATGCAAAGAGCGCAAGTCAAATTTCTGCACCTCGGTGAGCTTCATCGACCCAGACGTATGGCCCCGACCTCATCTTCTCACCATCTCCAAGCGAAATGACCATATTACCGGGGACCTGGAGCATCGCACGGAGTTCCACCATCTCGGGGAAGGATAGTCTGGCAAGAGGAGCTTGGCGGAAGCGGCTGTTATACATCGGAGTCTGAAGACTCCAAGCATTGCCGAAGCTCGCCCAATTCAAGGAGAACTGCTCCTCCTGGAACAGCTTCTTGTCCACCCACGCTTGATCGGTCAACTGTGAGAACTCCCACCGAGCAAGTCGAAGAGCTGCATACTCCGGGCTCATGTCAATGAAGTTCCTCCACAACTTGCAGGTACTGCGTGCCGCTTCAACGTCCTTGAAGGTGACGGGAATTCCGCGGGGAGGCTCAACCTGCTCCCATGGGTTGACGCCTTCTGCCATCTTCATCAGCAACTTCTCCAGGATCACGCTAACTGGCATGAGATGGAAGGAGTCCATGCTGAAAACCAAAGGAGAGAAAAAAGTGTGAGCAACTGGGGGAGAGAGAGAGAGGGGCAAGACTGAACGCAAATAGTGGATTAAAGTAGAAGTGCATGAAGCTGTTGAGCAGTAAAAGTCTTATATACAGCCAGTGACTCAAGGCATTTTTATTGATACGTACCTGATTACGAAATTGGAGAGCAGATCCCCACAAGTCCAGGATTTTTTACGTGAGGGGAAAAATCCAATGATATCTCCTCATTGGTACTCCCATTTAACCCTGAAATTATTACAAACTCGACTTTTAGAACTTCTTTGATAATTACACTCTAAACAAATCAATCATTCCCTACAATTTAGACCCAAGACATATGATATCATGCTATGTCAAGAAATTAAAACAATCAAAAGCATCTGATTTCAGATCTGTACATTCAAGTACATCACCATAGTAAATGAATCTCATAATTAATGTGCATGTACCAAAACTGTGACCAACAAATACGGCATGTGTGATAGTATGATTACCTTGATTTTGGATTCATGTCATCTCTCCCTTTTCACATGTGGACTGTAGGATCCACCTCAGGTCAAAAGCAGCACTCAATTCCTAGGTCCACTGGAGACTAGAGTATTAGAGCAGTCACCAGATTAATCGAGAAAAAAACAAACCAAATTACAAAGAGAGCACCAGTGACGTTTTCCAAACCAAACTACAATAGCAGTATCAAAACAAGCCAAAATAGAGGTAACATGGACTCTATTGAAAAGGTTTACAGACAGGACAAATCATTAAGAACCGAGCAAACAAGGAGGGAAACAGGAAAACGTCTGAGGATAGTACCTCGGGGGGAGTAAACTTTGCACACTGAAGCCATGCACATTGAATGCCCTTCCAAATTTTAATCTAACGTGCATTCAATCAACTCAAACCTGATCTGATGTGAACAGATATTAGGAACATATAAAAGCATATCAGGAAAACACAAAAAGACTGTTTCGTTGAGACAAAATTTAAATCAAGCATTATTTAAAATGAAAAAAAAAGAAACAAATTCCAAGTGAACAAGATGCAACAGTGGCACAATCAAGATAAGGCCTCAGAGATACGCACCTTCTTTGTCATCATCGGAACTATCTTCTTCAGAGTCATCACACTCTAAGTCATCACCGGATTCATCTGATGCAAATTGAGATGATCCAATTTTGTCACGCTCTTCTCTACTGTTGACTGCTGCATCGATCTTAGCAAGCGTTGTGGTGCTCAGTTGATACACAGACGTGGAGCCCTTCCGTTTGTGAGGAAGCAACTTCATGGCGAATTTAGTTGCCACCACTAAGTGGGAATAGATGCGAGCACTACCAGCAGCCCCATTAAAAAGGTAGGAGCTTCGACTTGTCCCCTACTGATGAAAATACAAGCCTTCCACTACCTCGTCATCCCTATCGAAGACTCCTCCCCAAGAATCAGTTGCGCCGTTCTCCTCCACGACGTACATTCTCCTTGTACATAAGAGCACAAAAAATTTAGCGCCACCAGCATGCGGATCCAGTGGGTCTGCATGAACCGCAAAGTGGTCACCCACATTCAAATCCGAAGCAAGGTCGTTGCTGTCCGGTTCAGATGGCCACAGCACATCTGGATCCTCTTCTTCTTGTACAGCGTCTTTTGGTCGGAGTGGCTCCATAGTTCTCAGTGTCCAAGGATCAGAGTAAGCTCTATTGGGGCAAGTGTTTCCACTGTTCACTCTAGAAACACATCCCACGCAGAAACAAGAGTATTCCTTTGTCTCAAGGAGAACATTGTTAGATGCTGAAACACTTCTTACTGAATGGAAGTTGCGGCTACCACTCACCGTCTTACACCCCATTGATACCCTGCGGCTGACTTCTGTCTTTCCGATGAGGACGAAATTCCGCTTCACATCTCTTCGTGCACCCGCGTATGCAGCATGCGGTTGACTCATTGAAGATCTCAAGAACTGCACAACATCCTCTGCGTTGTGAAGGCGTGTGCTGTTAACTCGTAGCTGCTCCTTCCTGAGTCCTGACTTCAAACACGCCCCTGCCCCATCATGAGGCCCTTTCCCGTGACCACTGCCCCAATAGTGCCAATCCATTTGGCACCCGGCTGGGTTTACGTCAGTGGCGGTAAGTGAGGGGTACCTGAAAGATGCCACCGACAACAGTTAATTGTAAATAAAAATGAATATGAACTTCGTTAAAGAATCTTTGAGCTTAACGGTACTATACTCTGAATCATAGCATCGAGGATGAAGCACAACTACCATCAGCAGAGTTTCCGGTGATTATTATTGAGACTCACCATGGAAAATTAACGGATCTGTACTACTAAAACCATATGACTAAAGCATAAAACAAAAAAGATAAAGAAGAAAGAGAAATCATAAAATCAAATGAGAAAACAACATTGTCAACACTGTAAAGACACTACCGCTTTGACGTCAGTGAAGCAACCTAAAAAATGAGAATTAAATACACAACGACCAGGGGCAGGTTTTAGTAAAAATGAGAATTAAAAGTTGGAGAATGAGAACAAAGAGTGAACCGAATGAACGATCTGAAATTGGATACAGATGAAATGAACTGACTCGACATGAAAGAGTAAAAATTGGAAAAATAATAAGAATCCAAAGAAGAAACAAAATAAACCGAAACCAAACGTAAAAAAAAAAAAAAAACAAAATCATGAACTTCATACCTCGAGACGTGGAAGAAGGCTGTCGCTCCCTTAAACTGCGCGGCACAGCCGTCAGACCATACTATATGTCGGCTGGGTGCAGTACCCGCTGCATACACCATTTTCCAATGCAAACCCAAGCAGTATTGAACAAAGAGAGAGTCGTGCTTAGGATCGTCAGATATGTAGTAGTAGTACTCCGTAAGGTGCTTCTTGGATTTTGGATCAGTGACATCATAGTCCGGGTTGACACTGTACGTGATGTGAACCAGAATTGTCAACTGGAAATTGTACCAATGCTGTGACTGAACTTCATTCTGCCCCTTGAACGAGTAATTCTCTGCATAATCAATTAAACTCATTATCTCTCCAGCCTGCAGCCCTTCGATGCAAGCTCGGTACTGTGCATCCTGCCAGCGCGCTGTATGTTGGTGCCGAAGGAAAGGGGGGATTTTTGTCTTCACGAAGTCGAGGAATACCTTTGCAGTGGTTCGTTTATACTCCAAACGCAACACCTTCTTCGGATCTCCAGCTTTTGTCTTCCCAGCCTCTACCATCTCGAATCTCCTCCAATCTAACATTGCATCGTTTGTCGGATCCACCTCTCTCTCACACAAGGGAATTAATTTAAAGCCACAGTCTGGGCACTCTCCCTTCACGCACCGAAGATTGTGCCAGTCTGAGCCTAACTCCTTCGGGCACAGGCACTGCTCCCATAGGTGACTACTTCGCTTGTAGGTGTGAAATTTAGCCTGGCAAGCAACAGCCCCAGTTAGTTCCCCTCCGTCTCTTGCCCTACAGCACAAGTCTAGGCACCAACAGCTGCATGTGTCGACTCCTACGCCAAGGTGGAATTTCCCAGCTCTCATGTTGTTAAATCCCATCGTGATTTCCTCCATCTCTTGATGATACCTGCAGCAACAGGAGTTGAAGTCTCGGAGTCTCCTGATGTAGAAGGGTCTCAACTTCCTGAAAGATACAAAAGAAACCTTCAAGTGCCCGTGGTTGGCCTTAAAACTCGTGTAGAAATCAAGCTGCGTACAGAAAATGACACAGACGATAGATTAGTAACCGACTTTGGACGACTATATAGGAAAGGAAAGGAAAGGATCCCATCAAAAGGCCCAGAAACGGACTCCAATTACCATGCATGATTCGAGTTTATTCCCAGGCATTCGGACCGGAAGGAAAGGAAAGGACTAATCAAAAGGCCCAAGAACAAACCGAAATTATCGAATTGAACGGACATGAAAAAGGACAGGAAACGAGTAAAGAGCATATTAGGAATTGACTCACCTTGCATTCAATAAAGGATTGAACCTAAACTTCCGGAACGGACTCCTCCCAAAGACAGAAACGGACTGGCGTCACAGACAAGAACGGACTGAACCTTACAGAAACCATGCTGGACACTCAGGAAACTATGATGTCCAACAGTCCATAAAGGAAAGGATTAATATGAAAGGACTACGAAATTACCATACAAAACAACAACTCAAATTTAAGAACGGATAAAATCACGCAGGAATACAGGATGATATCAAAGAACCATACGTCCGTTGCATGTCCTGATGCAGGACCGCCAAGGAGCCCCAGGAACATCAAAAAGAATGAAATGACAGCCCCAGGAAAGCTTATCTCAAGCCGGAAAACAGGATTAATCAAAATCGGGGACTGAGTTCATTAAATGACCTCCTGATGTCAGAATGTGTTCCGGAGAAGTTGAATTCTGGCCAAAGCTACACAGGTAACAAGAGACGTCGCGGACGTCAGGAACATGACATCAGGAAAACAAAAGAGTTACAGAGTACAACTTCAATCAAGACTTAGCAAAACAGAAAAGGGACTCGAGAAGTCTTGACCTTAAATAATTCCTGTCAACAGTTAGAGAAATTCTACAGGGCAGTCATAGGAATACAAGATGACGTGGGTGCAGATGGGGAAACCTAACTGAGTGTAGGCAAGAAATCAGAGACTTGAAATATGGAAGGTGACACCTACCAGCATCAATGACAGAAAGACATCGCGATTCAGTGGACAACATAAACCCCGGGCACATGACAAAGCAAACGACCAACAAACTGAAACCGGAAGCCTGAAACAGAATGCTCGACCCTAATTGCACAAATACCCTTTCTTCTTGCACTGACTCTATCTGTTGCGAACACCCTTAACCCCTGAAATAAATCAATTCATCCCGCTTTGAAATTAACAGACCTCAATCACCGGAGCAACTGGAAATACTGTAAAAATAAAGGGAATGTTAGTCTGAAACCGAGAGTCATGCGCAACGTGCAAAGTAAAAATGAATATTTCCAAGAAAACCCAGAAAACTCCCGAGAGCTCCGCACCGAGGAATGAAAACTACGTAGTCCCGGTACACACTTTAGGAAAGAAAGTTCGCTGGACACAAACATCAACAGCAGTAGCAAGTCAAGATTTGCGAAAGAACCTGACTACTTTCCAGCCAATGGCCACCATGCGATACAAATCTGTTCACGCCAATTCTTTTACGCCGCACGTCCTTCTTGCTCGGGCTCACGCGAGTTTCGTCGCTCCAGAATGCCACCACCGTATCTACTACTACTTGCTGCAAAGCGTCGCTCCTCCTTCTTCGCGTTGTCATCGCCCATACCTCCCCCATGACCCCTGCATTCAACTTTTCACGCCGAAGTACTCCTCGTCGCAGGGTTCTTCTGTTCATGCCAACGCACGTCGATGCAGCTTCCACGCAGTCCGCATCATCCATCGAGATCACCGCGGCCTCCAAAACATTCCGTGCGATGCGGTGATCCTTCCCCTTTGCGAATTTTAATTTGGACCATGCACTTTGGAGACCATTACACACCACCCTACATTGTTCATACTCCTTCCCTCTAAGTACACTTTCTGGCAACACGTGTCTCAAGAGCGGCGACGTTATAAACCTCTCCAAGACCGCTCTCTGAAACTCTACCCCCCTCCCCGAAGTCATCTCTTGAACCTTCGACGCCAACATACTAGAGCCGACGGCTACTGCTCGATCAAAACTCGAGTCAGCCGTCGATTCACTCGTCCCGCACTCAAATGCAACCTGCTGTTGAATGCATTCTTCCTCTGCGTTCTTCTTCAATCTCCTATTTCTCGCTCTAATCTTACTTGCTTTAGTTCTCGCTATCTCCACTCTCAATGCTTCCTTTCTCTGCTGTGCAACCTTACGCTTTGCGGTTGATGATCTTGCACTCCCCATCGCTTCAAACCTCAACCGGAAACCCTCAGAAGAAGAAACGAACTGAAGCCGGAGAAGAACCGATCGCCATCAGCAGGAAAGTCGAGACGAGAGTGACGAAGTTTTCGCCCTTGGATCCTTGCCCGCGCAGAGGAGACGGCCAGGATCCTTCATGCTCACTCCCCCGCGTGAGTCATTCATACGTCGACGTTTCATGATTAAACAGTTAGAGGCCACGTCTAATCATCATAACAAACTATCCACGAGAATGACGGTTTTAGAGTGTTGTACCAAGACTGAAAACAAATGACAGAGTAATACCCCGCACGCATTTAGAAATTAACAGTATTAGAATACCGAGATTGTGGACATGAGACTCGCCAAACAGCAACAGTATGTAATCATTATGAACAGTATCCCTTTCAAATTAAGAACTACAGCAAACGTACTTGGATCTCGTAAAGGAATGTCAATTAACTAAGTGATTAAATACTGAAATCCGTCGTTTATAAATTTAAAAACACCTCCAGACATTGAAGAGAAGGTATAAATTAATACTGATCACAAGAGAGAGGGCACAGTGGTTTTTCAAATAAAAAAGAAGATCATTCAAAGGCTGAACAGGACACGAATTATTGGAATTTGTTAGTTTGCTAATTATATTTATTAGTAATTGGTCTTTGACACCTTTAGAAAAAAATATTGTTTAAACTATGAAGGTTAAAAAATGGTGCACAAAGGATTGTAAGGTCTTAAAAATTAAAAAATTAAAAATTAGACGCTCAGACCAGCATGAATTATTTGCATTCATTGGTAGAGCTTCTTATTAAATTTGAATGAGGACTTGAACAACCAAAATCACAAACGTTTCTTTTAAAAATAAATAAGGGTGAATGAATAAGTGGTATGGTTATTTAATTCATCAAAAAATTAAAAAAGTTCATATATATATATATATATATATATATATATATATATATATATATATATATATATATATATATATATCAAACGCAATTGTTAATGTCTCCTTTTGAAAAAAAAAAAAAAAAAAGAAAAAAATGTGAATGAATAAGTAGTAAGGTTATAAAATGTGCAAAAACAAATCTTTGCAATACCGAATCAGAAAAGTCTCTTTTAAAAGTAAAAAAAGCGTGAATAAATAAGTGGTATGGTTTTACAATTCAACAAAAGAAATGAGAAAAAAAAAAACAAAAACATATACATACATACATACATATATATATATATATATATATATATATATATATATATATATATATATATATATATATATATATATATATATATATATATATATATATATATATATATATATATATATATATATATATATATATATATATATATATATATATATATATGTATGTATGTATGTATATATATTATTCTATTTTTCAAACCGAATTGTTGAGGCCTCTTTTTTAAAAATGAAAAAAAAAAAAAAAAAAAAAAAAACGTGAACGAATAAGTAATACGTTCATAAAATGTGCAAAAACAAATTATTGAAAAATCAAATCAATTGTCTCTTCTCAGAAAAGTAACAGAGTGGTTGAATGAACAAATGGTGTGGTTAGAAAATTTAGGAGAAAAAAAATCACATGAAGAAGAGAAACGCATTAATCAAAGAATTGAGCATGAAATTTGTAAGACAGACAATGAATTATAAGTTCCTTCATCTCAGAATAAATAGTATACAGGGGTCCTTTAAATTTCAACACTGCAATTGATTTCGTTTATCACTAAAAATACTGCATTATTCACGAAATGGATAACATACACTATTTAGCATGGAACTGAAAAATGAAAACGCACTCCCTTGAAACCCTGCTGATTCCCTAGAAACCCTTCCCATTCCTCTCGTAACCCTTCAGAAACCTAGAAACCCTGGAATATTCCCTGTAAACCCTACAGATTCCCATAAAACCCTACCCATTGATACCCAAATCGAGTCCCCAATTGATACCCTCGAGTACCCACTGATACGGACTCAAGACGTTCAGTTCAGTTGATACGCATTACCCTGGCTGCAGCAGTCATGTATGATGCCCGACTATGTAGTTGATACCATTGATCAATGCAAGGACACCACTCCCCCTTTTAATTCATCATTCCCTCCATCACTCCTTCCCGCCCACCATCACTCCTCCCACCATTCCTTCCATCATCATTACCTCCATTCTTTCTTTTCCCCCCCCTTTTCTTCTTTTACTTATTATCTAGTCCAACTCACCACCACAATCATAGCACATCTAAGCATTGTGACACCAAACCACAATTCCGTGACTCACCATTCCTTTGAATGTCCTTTCCGGATCCTTACATCAACAAAGACTACGTATATCATTTCAAAGATTTTTTTCGAATTTTGATGCATTGGGCATCTTTGTATGGTTCTTCTAATCATATTATCCATAAACCTTCTAGTAAATAAAACAAAATTCTATAAGTTTGAGCACGTTTAAAAAACCAACCAAAATTGAACTTTTGAATATCCACTATTTTTATGGGAAGAGATATTTCTTTACACCAATACTAAACCCTAAAATTGCACAAAAATGTGCACTTATAGTTAAAATTTTGGATTCAACGAATACATTTTCAATGTCCGGATGATTCCTTTTCTTACTTTTTGGGGTTGAAGACAGATTCCGGTTGTTCTTACGAAAGGATACATCCGGACACCGAATATTGGTCAAAAGAAGTTAGAATAAATTTCTATGTTGATATGTAGGGTGTGTGGTTCACTATTTGGATTACATATATGGTAAGGGGCTATGCTAAAACCGTGGGGGCAAGGGAATCAAGGGGGGGGTGTCTGAAAATTGTGCCGAGACAGTCCTTTGAGATACCCATACCATGCCAGTGCCTAGTACTACGAGCATTTTTAGAAGCCACTCCCATTGGTTAGCTTTTTTTCTTCCAGAACCGTGAAATTTCTAATTTGGACCCCCCTAAGGCTATTTTTGGTAAATTTTATTTCAAAAATGGAGCCTGCGGCCCTAAATTACCCCAAGAGGACTCCGTTAGGAATTTTAATATAAAAAACCAAAAAGTAAGGGCTCATCAACCCTGCCCCTCTGAAAAACGCGCATAGCACTACATTACAGTGATCCATGTTTAAGGTAACATCACTTATTTTCGTACATTTAAGGAATTTACTATAGTTGTAGAGGTGGAATGAGTGGCTTACTATTTTTCAGTGATTAACAATAAGAAATAACAAAGTTTCCACATTTTTAGGATATTTATAAGCACTTACAATAATATCTACAAATTTTAGAAGTGACCAATACAGGTTGACCTCTAGCCCGACACCCTTCTGCATGTACGCATGGGATACATTATAGGTAATTATAGGGTGATCAAATCTCCACTGGGGATCAGATTTTTGGGGATCCTGATCAGACTTTCGCCCGACTCCGATACAAAAGACTACAGTTGACCAGAAAAAGAGATTTATAAGGGACAGTATATATCCAAGACATCCAATGATACATTAGCGTGATAACATAGAGTCACACTAATTACAAGGATACAGAGATAGTCTAGTTGACCAATTTTTATCACGATGGAATGTCCTTTCTTGTTCCGCAGCCAAAAAATAAAAAAGAAATTGCAAGCACTACATAAAACTCCGTGAGTTACCATAAGGAATGGCATTTGGCCTTTCTGTAGGTCTGGCCCTCAGTACCGTGCAAGCTGTCCATGTGCAACATCTATCCACCGAGGCCCAGAACTTTCTGTGCTAGGTCTTCAAAACCAATCACACCGTAGCTCCTCAACGTTAGGAGCTTCTCCTTGGGATAAGGATTCAAGCAGGCAAAATACACATCCTCGATTTTGCACTTAAGGTGCTGGGCAGCTGTCTCCCTCTGCTTGTCGAAATAAGCAGCGTTGTACGTTTTTGCAGTGCTATTTGTAAATTTCTTATCCACTTTGTTGAACACAACTGAAATCTTTGACTCTTCACCATGTGGCACAAGGTCTGCCTTCATCTTCTCGTACATCAGCCTCTGAGGCTCCTTAATCTTGTCCTGTACATACAAGATTTCATATACGACCATGAAAATATTACTTGTTAGTCGTCTAACATCATGGTAACAACAAAATATATCAAGATCTTGATTATTCACGTCACTAGGCGTGCAGAACTCATGTCACTGTAGCACAATCTCAACGCATCCTCCTCCTGCCAATGTTTCAACTTCTGAAGTAATCACAGGGCAATGCTTAATCTCTCCTCTCCCCTAAGTAAACACTACCGAGATTTATAATCATCCTAGAATTCACAAGTCAAATGGGTGCATAGTTGTCGGACAAAAGGACAGAGGGACTAGAAAACGACCACAGTGTGTGGCCATGTCGTCGTTGAAGGATGAACACGTTGATCCTAAGATCGAAGAGAGAGACTGAATAATTCAAAAGCAAGAAAATTAAACCATAAGAACAATTGTAGACAAGCACCTCCCTAGCTCTAGCATGGCTCAAGAAGTCTCAGGCTATAGTTAGAGTCGATGACCTTGGCTACTTTTGAATTACCTAATCCATCCACTGTGATGACACACTTGTGAATGGGGACTACTTATGTAAATATATCCAACCAGAGGCTTTCACAAATTTCAAAATAGCTTTGCAATCCATAAACAAAACTTATCCTAAACCAGCTGATGCAATTCATGTATTTCTCACCCAAGGGCAATACGAGTAGATGAACAGTACCTTGAAATCAAGCATAAGGATGCAGGAACTAGGAAGAGCTGCGAACTGGGTCCACGCATCTGCATACGCCTCCGTCCCATTGCCGCCAGGAAAATCCACAATCCACAGCTTGTCCTTCAGCTTGTATGGTCTCACAACTGTTGTGTGACACTCACGGGTAATTCCCACTTTGGGAAGGGCTTTTTGGAGATCATCGTCGTCTTTCTGTCCATATTGTTCAATCGCTTTCTGAAAAACACAGAGAAATCTGTGAAATACGTGCAAAAAAGATAACTACAAAGTACAAACTTTCCAATTAAATTGACCAGAACTTCGGTGAAATTCGCTGACATTGCTTCATTCAAGTACGGAGTGAGTATCACCCAAGTATTATGTGGTTATCACCTAACCATTACATGGTGATGGCTTCACAAAAAAAATGTGTGGACTACTCTCCTTTTTGAATCAATTATATGCGAAAGCGACCTTGTAGTAATATCTGGAAATGAAAGTATCTTACCTTGATGAAGGTTGACTTTCCAGCATCCTCCGCTCCAACAATACCCACAAATTTAGACGAACTCAAATGTCCTCTGTATGCGCGAAGAGTCTTCGTCACTATTTCAATCCTCCTCAGCAAGCCTTTCTTCGTCTCTGGGGTTGCCCTTTGAAATACCTTTGACTTAAGCACTATTGCCCTTTCACTGGATCCGTGAAGGGTTTTTGTCATCAATTCCGTGAAGCTCTCACTGCGTTCAACTGAAATTGTGCAGTTTAGTTAGACTATTAAAATCATACGTTCCTGCCTGGCATAAACTCAGTAGTCACAAAATTCACAACTATACGAATGGAAATTGAAATCCAAATTAAAAACATAGCACATGGCAATTAGAAATTGCATTCTGTCCTGTTTAGCTTCTAAGCGGAAATCAATGTTGTTTCGGGAGAACAACAGGATAAGTTGATCACGAAATGCAAATAGGAACGAAACAACATTCTGCTTTTGCTACTTGTTCTGATTCGTCCTCATCTCGCGTTACTTTTCTTGAAAAGCAAAATAACAGTTCTTGCAGTATCATTAGGGGTTAGTTACAACATTCTCTATAAAGATTCAGGATGTGACTTCATCCAAGTGTAAGTGAAAATTTTAATTAGGATAACACTAGCTCACTCTGGAGAATGTAAGACCGTGTCTCATGTGCGAAACTCGTCTCACCATTTGCGAATGTCACTCTTCACCTCCCAAGATGAAGAGAGGAGTGTTACAACGAGAATGGGAATCCGATTTTCCACATGACACCTGGGCCTAAATTCTGCAACTTAGTGAAAGAATGTAACGCAAAGTACTTCGACCTCGATCTAACGAGATTCTCAAATCTTAAAGAAACCCCATAATCGTTTCGGCTGCGACGTTCGATGCTGTTTCTTGCTTGAATTAGACTGTTGTCAATATATCAAAATCTACAACAAGGAAATTGTACCCAAGTCAGTAAATATCACCTTCCGCTAGAAGCAACGATTCCAATTCTGCCTCTGTCGCATTTTCATAATCCTTTTCGGAGGAACTCTGTCCCTTTCCTGACCAAAGAGATGCCTCACGAATCGCAAGCTTTAACACTTCCGGATAATCGGGTACACTAATTCCATCCTTGTCAAAGAAAGCTCCAACTACACCTGTTGATAAACCACCTAGTAAACCAGTACCACAAACCATGGCGGCAGTCCCAGCGGAAGCACCACCTGCTAGAAAATAGAATCCCACAACAGGCAGCGCTATCCCAGATAGTCCCGCCAAGAGCAAACCTCCTCCTATCAACAAGTCTGTATATTGAAAAGAGTCATCAAACCGTATACGATAACTGCAAAAGTACAAACAAAGAAATTCGGTGGTCAATATAGGCCACAACTCATACAATGATAAATCAGTGAAACTCTAACACAAGTCATCGAGGGTCAACACTCACAATTTCAGTCAGCCACTAACTGTTCTATCACTATATTCCTGTGATGGAAACCGAATTGATGAGCATATGACTACGAAGATTTATGTCAAGTAAATATACACCGCCTTAACAAACGATTAAAATTCGACCAATCACACAAGTTGCGTGCATTCCGAAACGAGTTCAATCTAACTAAGTATACACTTACAATGATGTTAAGAATTTCACCACATCGTCAGCCAAAGCTAGAGTTTCTTGAATCTTCTTAGCACGATCCTCCCGGCTGCCATCGCTAAGTGATATCTTCTCAAACATTGATAAGAATTTCTTGTCACCAAGATCTGGTACACCTGAGACACGTCACTGTCCTATTAATGCACAAAAGTAGACCAAGTCTTTGAAACAGCCTGGGCAAAAGTTGAACTAGACCCTAGTAAGTGACTAGAAATAAAAATCACGTTATAATCTTAGTGTAAATGTAATACTTCAAGTGTCCAAGACTATCTTCCTTCGGCATGCGATAAAGTGATTAGCTGCAGTAAAGAAACAGTATAAGATCTTCTAGTGGAACTTATAAATAAAGATAAATATAACCAAGAAAAAATACCTGTTTAATCCTGTTAGCTGTTCACCTTCATACAACACATGATTCATAATTTTCATACGATAGTTCGGCTCCCTAAGTAAAAACGAAATCGTGTCCAATTATGATGACGTGAGCAAATCGAAATTAATCTAAATACAACACAGTCAAGATCAAGTACATCGTAGGACTTAGTAGATTCGCCTTTCAAAGCAGAAAGCTCACATTGTACAATACTGTCCAAGTATTTAAGCAGCTCTGAGTCTTTCCCTTCAAGATGGCACAAGGGTGGTGTCGCCAAGATTGTTAAAGTTTGCACAATTTTGCATAGTAATCTCCTGACTGCTGTGCTTGATCCATCCAAGTGCATTCCCTATGGAAGGGACAAATGAAGAGGTTAATACCCAAACAAGATATTATACGTAGTTACAGCTTCGTCCAGGCAAATATTAAACGTCTACCCACGAGTTCAAACCTACGTTACAAGTCAAAGTATCTAATCTTACTGGTCCTGGAGGGATCAAGATTGATCGGACTATAATGACAACTAACCTCTAACTTTAAGTGGTGAGTAGCTCCACCAAAGGCTGTAGAAACGGTGATCAGAGAACCCGAGTCACCCTCCCGCTCAGGATCAATGACTATTATCCGAGTGTCGGTCTGGAGCTTAATATGGCAAGGATGAATTGCATCCACAATGACAGGTCCACGTAGGAACAAAAGATACTTTCCGGTGATCGTGATATATTTCTCTGTGTCCGAGGTGGTTCTAAACACAGAATTGACCTACACATCAAAAGAAATGTACCTCTCATCAAATACACAATAAGCACCGTAAAAGCAAGTAGGTTATGTAAAAAGGACATCTGGACATCTGAACAATCAGATCAAATTAAGTCACAAGTCAGGTCAGATTCTGTAAGCCATCACTCAGCCAATATAAATCGCCTCAAGTTCCATTCCATGGCAATCGAGTCTCAAGAAGTGCACAAATTATGTGTTAATGAATACCTTAGTACAATCCAAGATGCGAGCAATTAGAACTTCTTGACTTGACAACATGCATACATAACACAGCACTGCCTGAATCTTGGAACTCTCTAAGTGGAATATCGTGAACTAGACATAGGGCTGTAAAAATGACTATGTTAGGTAGAAATATAGAAATCACTGGGCATGATATCAATAGGAACTTCACCGTAATAACTTAGTTGAGAGAATGAAGGTCGTAATACACTTACGACAGGTTCTGGGGTAGTGACGTTTAGTTCCAATGGTTTCGACCTTTGCTCTAGACCCATCGTGGGATCAAAAAGAGACAGATCAGTATTAAGTGCTCTCGTGTAACCACCCCTAAATTCTTCTTGGCTCCATGGTTTGCTGCTTGGCTTTAAGGTGGAACGCGTCTGCTCCGATCCTTTCAATAGATAAATGTTCTTACTCAAGCGACGAGAATCTGGTTGCTTTTTCGTTTTCGAACCAGGGCGACCACCTCCCACGTTAACGGGGTCCAGTACATATTTCGGTGACGGACCTTCAACCATCGAGGTTCTCTCATGCCCTCTGCTTGGTTGGGACGCAGAACGATCGCTCGCAAGATAGGTAACCACTTCCTTGTCGTGCAAAGCCTGTCCACCTGTACTTTGATCCCTAGACCCCTGATCAACACTGCGGTTATCAGGTCGTAAACTAGAGTAAACAGCAGGGTCATCATCGTGAGCGAAATCAAAGAAACAAGTCTTTATATTGTTGTGAAGCTTGTCGAAAAAGGTGTTAATTTCAACGCCGTACATCTCGTGGAACATGTAAGGCGCTCCAAACGCAACCGAGATCATACTTTCCTTGGAGAAGTTTTCACCGCCCTGCACGTGACATAAGATACAATGAACAAAAATTAAATTATTTACGTCGGATATGGATATAATGCAGTGAAACTGTAAAGAACGATCCAAATGGCAACTGATCCAAGTCTATCTACATGGAGCCACAAAAGCTACAGTAACATATTCAGACAACAGAGATGCAGTCAGAAGCACATAACCTAGAAACACGAAGCAGGGAACACCTGAGAGCATGTAAAAACGATGTGAACATCCGTAAATAAATGATGGGCAAGCGATAATACAGTTCCACGGCATATACTACAGACAAAGAATTCCACGAACTTAACCAAACGGTACCAAACTAAAAGACTTACCACTTCGAAAAGAGACGACAGATCCTTCCAGTAACGCAGCACTATCAGGTGCGCCAGGGACCCTCCCAACCGATGCCCACAGAATATGACCCGCTTACATGTGCTCATCACATCCAAGAGCATTCTCGAATCGGATCCCACGAATTCATTTGCGAGTGTCGACAATCGCCCGTGCCGACTCGGCGAAATCCCAGAATCCCCGACAGTGTCATAAAAATCTGAGGAGCCACGGAAAGCAATAAATGTGGTTTCGTAGGACTTGGCAACAAGAAACTTCAACCGATTTACTGGAAGACCAAGAGACACGTGCACATCTCCGAACTCCACCAAGGAATACTTCTTCCCCCACCATCTGAGGCGATCCGCGACAAGTTCATTAGAGTCTTCATAAACAGCGTCAGCGCAGGAAAAGGCACTTAAGCAGTCATGTAGGCTAAACTGGGTAACCTTCGCCTTGCTAAAGCCAGGAGTAGACATGTCTCACTCCGTGACCGACGCAGTTGAAGAATACTCAGACTCTGTAAGAACCAAAGGGACACCGCCAGATCTTGCACAAACTACACAACCCACACGAATGTATGAATGAGATTCAAACAAGAACAGCAACACATACGGTTACAAAGACCCCACTCTCTCATCACAACCGTGAAGAGATGTCATTGCAACATGAAGTCGACCTTAGATCGACTCCAAACACCCACCGGTCTATCGGTTTTAACATTGCATTCGATGATGAAGTGAAGTTTAGCATACATTGATACAAACAATATCGTCTCTAACAGAACATTGAATTTGTTCGAAAACATTTTGGTATCACGATGACATTGCAATGACGTGTAACAAAGTCGTATTGTAGAAATTCAATAGTGACGTTTCAATGACATGAGAATAACACCAACTTGATGGCATCGTCATCAACATAAGATGACAGTTGATATAACATGAAAATTGATACATCAAATTATATTAGCATCAAAATGATATCAACAAAACATGTGCCCAGATGATGCACACGTGATACGAAGATAGTATCCAACAAACATGAATTTGTTACGTATAACAAGCTAGAATCATCGAAACGTCTGCGGTGATTAATATTAAGGTGACTATAGCTGGATATTAAAATCAAAAGATGGGTTGACAGCTCATCATTTGCATACTATATTGATATCAAAAATGACAACGCTCAACTTCGCTGATGCTCTCACGTCTAGCCTTTCATAGACGCAACTCGGAAGGATGTCCACGGTAGTATATGTACAGTGTCCAAATACTGTAATTGTTACATCAATGTTCAAAAAAAAGAAACTATGGCATTCGGAAAACATGTCGGTTAGTACCTGAATGATGAAATTCTAGACAGCCGATTTATCGTGACTTCTGAACCTTCATCTAAGCACTGCTCACGTTCTTGCCTCGTGTTGACATCCCAGATCGTGCTGCATTGAAGACCCTATGTACACAATACATAAGAAAAATGAATTACTACGTCATGAGGGCTTAGGTGCTCACGTCCAAGATCAGTACACCGTTATCTGAATGTAGTCACGAGACCCGAGTAGTTCGCCTTCCTCCATTAACTATAGATTTTCCTGCAATCAGCGACTAGCACAGTTTCTTGAAAAACATATACCAAATCAGATCCCGACACTGAACATGTGCATGATGTAAACTAGTGTAGGTACTCCGCATCAAATATTGAATCCACATCCATATTCATTAAAATGGCCCATCTACGTTATGTGGTGCATCATACTATTTTGGCTACAGCATAAAAAAGAATGCTTAGTAGGGGTCCCTAACAGTGCGGACGTGAGGAAGTCACACTATATCCAGCTGCCAGTATAACTATATTGGCCGTTTTAATTGATTGAATATGGCGTTCCACACTCTACACAACCAACGGCATGCTACATTGCATGGGTACCAGCGCTACCAGCGCTTCATAGCAGTGTGAACATCTCTGCTCTCCAACTTTCCGACACGAAACCCTCTCTGACCAAACCAAACCAATGGCACGCTCAAAGCGAAAACTCCAAGTTGGCTCCAACTCCGAACGACGACACTTAAATGAAACCACAACGTACAGAATCATGCATATTACCCACGTCGTCGATCTAATGCTACATTGGGCGTGCTAGAAAGGATCGATTTAAAGTACAAACTCGCCGAAATAAACAGCTTACGGTCAATGAAATTCGGAGACGGAAGGGTCACTCAAGTGTTGCAAAGAGCCGAAATTAACGATATACAAGTGCAGTACAACGATACACACAATCGAAAGCATATCCGAAGGGGTCACAAAGTGAACTCAGTGTGAGAAGAAAACCTGTGAAGCTTTGTTGCAAGGTGCATAGTTACACGCTCCACCCAGCGTACCCGACGAGAGCCACTCTCTCCACTCGCAAGACCACGACTCCCGGACTCCCGAAGCTAGCCGGCACAGCGCGAAACTGTGGATCCGCCACGGTCAGCCTTAGCGGCTACAAATCAGCTAGCCGACAAGCTCAAGGCCAGAAAGAGACTCCAACCAAGTTACACGAGAACTGAAATGAACACCGCGCAGGTCGACGTGTGGGCAGGCCGCACGGTCCGAGGGTTATGAAGGTTTCCCCCCCCGACCGAGTCGGGTTGTCTGACAGTTTGTCTCCAATTTTTCTCAGCTGCAATGGATGATGAATGAACGAACTTGGCCTCCGACCACGACCACGACGGATTAGGAGAGCTAGAGATTCGACGTCACAACTTCATCGCGAATCCAAAGCTCATGATCGACCTGCCTTACTCCCAAGATTCATCGATCCAGGATGATGTAAAGTTACAGTTCCGGCTCGCCGTGTCTTCGGCTTGGTTTTGGAAACTCAGTAAGAATCCGATTCCTTACGTGGACCCCGCGCCCACCCGCGAAATGTAAAAGCAGGTCGATGATCAGAAATCGGTGGAATAAGTGTAGTACTCGTTAACAACGCAAAAGGATATCGATGGTCAGAAATCGGTCGAAGAAGTTCTGTAGAATAAGGCGCTGACGAGTCACGACTACAGTTGTTTTTTTGGTTTTGTTGAACCAATTAATGTATTTATCAATTGAATTAACACAACATGAACCTAAGCAGGCGTTGACGACTGTTCCAAAATCGATTCATGAGCCGAAATCGGTAGAAGAGCTGTAGTACTCGCTGACAAAGCCAGATCCCGCTGAATCAATCGCCGACGACTGATATAGAGGATGACGTAGCTATGATGTGGCACGGCATCTTTTCAAACATTTGGTGAATTGGCGGGGGCGATGAATGTCTGCAGTCGGACATCGAATATCCTTTGCTGGAATGCATGATGAAGCGCGAAATCGGGCCTCCACCACGACGTCCACTATAATGATCCAATTAGTTTACTAGTTATTCACTGTTCCGGTGTGCCGAGTCTTCCGCTCGATCTCTGGAAATCCGGCTGGGTCCCCACTCGCCCCTCTTTGCTCTCAAAGAGCTGTCTACTGTCGGTAATGGTTTTTTTTTTTTTTTTTTTTTTTTTTTCCTTTTTTGAAACAAATGAACGGAAATTCAATGCAAAGGGTCGAAAAGGGAACAGACCGGGCCAAAAAAAAAACTTCAAATTGGGGCAGCTAGATGGCTTTGATCCCGATTTTGCGGACGAGAGGCGGGACTGCGTAACGATGGCTACGGCGACAGATCTGGACTCACAAAGACCGGATCGGCACACTAGCGGCACCCTGCTACGTGAGAGGAATTGTGCAAATCCGCTCACTCGACACACAACATCCCAACAACAACATTATTCAGGTACATCGTTCATATACCACCGTTTTATTGCGATTCATCTGATTGATTTGGAAATATCACATTGTATGCAATGAATTTTATAATTAAATATTTGCAATGTTTGTTAAGTTTAATCTTGTGTTTCAAAATTTCAAGTGAAAAAAATGCCTATCTCCTCTCCTAATGTGTTTCCTCAATAAAGACACACCAATTACAATACTAGGATTTTCCTTTTTCATACGTAAAATTCTAGTCAATTTCATCACAATAGTCATGAATTGCATTTTCTTTCTAGGATTTGATGTTTAATGGAAACTCTCACCCACATGAGTTCCTCAATCGAACTTAATTTGACCACTAGTTCTAAATCATGAAAATGAACTTTTCCAAAGTCTTAAATTTTAATTTCTTCATTTGGTGCCCTCTACTGTCTTTAAGGGATGTTTTTTTCAATTTAAAAAATAACGTTCAGTAAAAAAAAACTCACCAAAAGTACCATGGAAGTGACCCTCTTAAAAACATCTTTGCGCTACTTTTGGAACCCTAAACCAATTAATGAGTATATGAATTGACTATTTTAGAATACCTCTTAAACATAGAGAGGGCACCACTTAATTAAAAGTGATTTTTTGATACTTTTTGATTCTTTTACAGTCACTTTTTCAAATGACTGCATTCACTTTGCTTGGATTTAAAGCCTTCATATAATTACTTTAAAGTGTCTACTTTGAATGAAACTTTTTGAAGTTGTAGAAAAACAAGTTGAGAATCCATATTAGCAAAATAAATTGACTTCAATTACATCTTTCCATCACTTTTGTGCAATTTTTACAAAAGGGCTGAAACTGGCATATAACTAAGCACTTTTTTGGTCCACTTTATTGCACTTCTCCCCAGCACCTAAAATCACCAATTTAAGCAATCTATCCTATATTTAGCAATTCCAAAATCCTTTAAAAATAGGATTTCATGAGGAATGCAAAAATTTGCATCATAAAATTCAAGTTCTGAATTTTATAGAAAATCTCAAAGTGCAAAGTATTATGTGACCCATTTCTAACTTAGAATTTTCTATGAGCATTAATAGTGGTCCTCAACTTTGGTCACCATTGTTCCCAAAACCGTATTCTTTGATTGAGAGAGTTCTAGGCAAGGTGACCACTAGCAAGGTGACCAATAAGCATATTATTCCTCCAAATTGCTTTTAGAGATTCAGAAGGGTGGTGGGATCTTGCTGGGAGGTGGTGATTTTGGGGGCAGTGGTGATTTTAGGTGCTCCTACCATAGTACATAAGGTAAAAGCACCCAAAGGTGCCAGCGACCCTAACCTGCCAGCTACAATTTGACCAGAAAGTGGCTCATTGTGAACCTAAACTTGAACACAACTTTACTAAAATTTCACTAGAACCAATGAGATGGGAGTATTGACAAGTTTTGTGAGTGTTTCTTTTGGGTATGTCTACAACTATGAATAGGTGTCAACAATACCTTCACTTCAAAAATTTGTGTAAAATTTCTCTTACCTCCAAAAATTCTGATTCCAAGACCAAGTACTTCCTCTCCAATTTGCTAACACATTCATGATTTCACTTCAAACTCTTTGCACTCCCAGGTTCCCAATTCCCTTATACTGGCACCTTTGGGTGCTTCTACCTTAGCGCACTAAGAGCATCTCCACCGTGGGTGCCAACAGTGGGGTGCGAAGTCTGAGGGACCACCGGGGCGATGCCAACGGTAGATTCAATGTCGGCCACACCCAAACTGGCTCCCGGCCTTGGAGCATACCGAGACCTCTCCGTCACGCATTACGTGCAAAAACAGGTCTAGAAAAGGCCGTGTAAGCGGCACGTGAGAGAAAAAATGGCCGCTGCCCGCGTACTTTTTGACATGGCACTGGCTGTGCCACCGTGGTGCCAGCAACCGCTACGAGGGCTCGAACCAATGACCTCCTCGCGAGGCGTGTGGAGGGCGTTGCTATAGTGGCGGGCTGACAGCATCTGCCTACTTTGGACCAAACTCCGAGCCGACCCGATCATGTCAGCTCGCATATTCCGAGGACGTTTGTTCTGGACGTGCCACCGAGGTGCGTGCGGGTAGCGATTCTGGCATCTGCTGCCAGCGGGGGGCAGGGGGTTCACCTACAAAGGGCAGGCTTACACGGCCTTTTCCAGACCCCGTTTTCCACGTAATGCTACATTGATGAATTTCCGGGACTCTATTTGGTCTGTTTAAGATCTCCATAATTGAGGATCGTGAACGAGAGGAAGAAGCCTGCGATTGGTGCTTTAGGGGAGGAGGCAACTACTGCGTTGTTGCTCGCGCTTGGGGTCGGGTCGCAGCTAGCCTGATATGGCATGTAATGGTGTCAATAGGTGGGGCGTTCACCGGGATCCACGATCAGCAGCTTTTTTAACCCCTAAAGGTTTTGAAAATCCAAAATGGCTCTCGGCTATTTTGGGCAGCCTAAGTGAAGGGATTTAAAGTAATATTTTTGCCTAGGAATTTTACTGGATGCTCTCAATACCGCAAGGTGTATGTAGTAAAATTTTCAAAGCCAAATTTCACTTTTAAAACCTTCATCTAGAAATTTTAGGTTTCAAGTCTAAAATGGGCAGTTTAGAATTAGGTTTTTTTAGATTTTTTTTTTGGAAATGTATTCATAACCAACTCACTACTCAAAATCCGAAGTGGCTTATGTCAAAAAGTTTACCAATTTTACAAGGGCAGCCTCAAAAAATTACAAAAACAACTTTCACAGTGTTTGGTAATTTTACAATTTTTTCTTTCAAAATTTGTCAAAATTTGAGATTTAGGATTTTTTCAAATTTTCTTTTTCCAATAATTCAAAAACTCATAAACGTAACTTTTAACCGTTCACTTTTTTTCCAAACCAAATTAAATTTAATGTTATTTAAATTTTACCATATTGTGGTTTTTGTACTTCTTTTTAATAAATAATATGCATGAAGACCAAAAAAGCGTAATGAGACTCTAAAATTTTGCATGGAAGTGCCCAACTTAGTTACCTACATGGAAAAAAATATGAGCAAAATGTTAGGGGTAAAAATCATCAAGTCTCCTTTGGCACCATTTAGAGTATGCCTTTCACTTAAAGCCAAAAAAATAAAAAAAATAAAAAAATCAGTAAACTTTGAACGTTATAATCTGACAAATGGTAACGATTCAACCATTGAAATTTGATATGGTATTAGTGCAGGTAGTTAGGTTCAAGATCTTATGGTTGGATGTACCAAAAATGTAAAAAAATTAAAAATCATACTTCAACTTCAACAAGGTTGTCAAAAATCATAGTTTCTGGTTTTTTTTTTTTTTTTTTTTTTTTTTTTTTTTATTTGTTTTTTTTTTGGAAGCAAATGGTAGTTTCTGGTTTTGGAGGCCCAAAAATGGCTTGAACCTTTAGGGGTTAAGCACCGGCACCCACTCCGTTGGCGTCCCCATTGGAGCCAACGGGTGGAGATGCCCTAATCTATTACCCGCCCTCTCCCTGCGCTCTGCCTCCTTGTGGCTATTCTGCCCCCCTGGGCCCCTCCCTTGTCCGGTTCTGGTCTGTCGTGTCTTTGGGCCAGGCCACTTGTGGCTGTCCCGGTCTGTTCCCTTTTTGATCCTTTGCAATGAATTTCCGTTCATTTGTTTCAAAAAAAAAATAAAAAAAAATAAACCATTACCGACATTACGAAAAAATTAGCTTTGATTTGTACAAAGAGTGAGCCCAAGCCCGGGTAATGCAGTTGGAAGATGGAACTTACCTTTCCTTCCGGGTTGATGGTGGCTAGTCACTCGAAGGGCGCGAACGGAATTGCTGGAGCCAGGTTCCATGTGGCCGGGATAGCCTGCATGATGGCGCTCCTGTGGTCGTTGAGCTATCGGTTGCTGAGAGTGAGCGCCAGCTCCTGGGTTGCCCTCCACTAGTTTTGATGGGGGTCCCAGAGATCTCCCACTTGAATAATATTTCGCCGCATCCAGGCGCAGCCATAGGCGTGGGCTGAGTCTCTTAACATTAGCTGAGCTTCGTCTAGCAGCTCGCCATTCCAGAAAATGCTCTGTCGGATGACTGCTTCGGGGGTGGTTGGTTGTTGGAAAAAGAGTTGGTGGCGGATGCTTATCCTTGCTTTCCATATCTCGAGCCAGAGGCTGGATCCTTTGGTTCTAATAGAGGTAGCATACAGGATGAACTGGATGTGAGGAGGCCACTCACCTCCCTTCTTGGGACGGATGTTGTTAATTCGGTGCTGTATCAGGGTGCCCCATGGGGCGTCTCCTGGCATGAGGCCTCGAACGAAAAGTTTGACCAGAGGGGCTTGGATTTGTAGCTCGAGGTCCAGCAACTTCACACCTCCTTGCTTGAGTGGAAGGATCAGAGAGTCCCATGCCACCTTGGCCCGGGAGTTACGATCTCCAGACCATATATAGTTTCGAATGAGTGCTCTGACCTTTACTATGGAACGGAGATGGGGGCTCCAACAACTAGCCACATACCATATTGATGATAAGAGTACCTAATTAGCGATTAGAATTCTGCTCGCAAGGCAGAGGTGGGTGGTGCTCCAATACGTTAGCTTCTTCCGCAAGGAAGCCATGACTGCAGCAAACCTATCCTCCGGCGAAACCTGAAAGCCAATTTGGAACCCAAGGTACCTGGTTAACTCACCTGGTTGGAGCCATCTGAGGTACACCTCTATGCCCCATGTAAAGGGCTGTGGGTTATTGGAAACGCAAATGGCTATTGACTTGTGCCATTGATGCGCGCCCCAGATGCTAGACAGAAGATTTCCAGGGTAGCTTTGGCACTGTTAACGTTCTGAAGAGTGCCTGAGAGGTAAAGGTTAGTATCATCCGCAAATTCGCAGTCAATGAGAGGTTTAAGGGTATTGGGAAGAAGAATACCTTCCACGTGAGGGTCGTTCTCAAGGACATAGCCTAGACAATCTGCAACAAAGAGAAAGAGAAAGGGGGCTAGTGGACAACCTTGGCGGATGAATCGAGTGAGTTTTAAGGGCTCACTAGTGGTGCCATTTAGGCCCACAACACACCACGATTCTATGTAGAGGGCTCTTGTTCATGCTATCCAAGTGCTATTAAAGCCCATGGCCAACATGGTGCCCTCTAGGAAGCCCCATTCTACTCTATTAAAAGCCTTCTCAAAATCTAATAGAAGCATAACCATCGGTTGGTTTGACTCTATAGCCCAATCCATAGTCTCTAAGGCTAAGAAGACGTTGTCTATGATGCTACGACCTTTAAGAAAACCTCTTTGGTTAGGCCTAATAATTCTAGGGACGAGAGGCTGTAAATGCTTGGCCATGGTTTTGGCTAGCAGTTTATAGACTGAGCCTAAGATAGTAATGGGCCTCCAATTCTAAAGGTTTGTTTTATCTCCTCCTTTGGGGATTAAGCAGAGGAGGCCTGAGTTCAAATCTCTGCAAAGAGTGCCTTTCCTAAGCGCTTCGTTAAAAACTTTGAGGAGGTCGTTGCTTAGCGTGTCCCAAATTTTTAGAAAAAATTTGGGTGGGAGCCCATCCTAGGGGGGCCACTGCGCGTCAACTTAGAAACTACCTGAGTTCAAAGATATGGGGGTTTTAATTCTTTCGAGGTAAAATTTATATTTTTTTTAAATGTAAGATAACATGAATTAATTGGAAGTTTATATCTTAGAAAAAAATAATGGTAGCATATAAGCCATTTAGCCATTCTACAAGTAAGATAAGGTCTCAAAAATGCTCTTCACTCAGTCTTTTTTCTAAACTAAATACCCCCCCAAAGAATACCCCGTTGTCCTGATGTAAATACATATACCATGTAAAAACATCAAGAGATCAACCTTGAAGTCCTAATTCAAAAATTGGATGGAGATAGAAAAGGTGGGGCCGTGGAGAGATCCACGGTCTTGGTTTGTACTGCATCATGTCACTTAGCTAAGGGGTTTAGGGTGGCTGGTTGGCTGCTTATTTCCTGCTATCACTAGCGGTGCCAAGTTTCAGCTGCTCCGACCGAATCAACGGATCCGACGGGATTCGAACCCGGAACTGGCTGGCAGCTTTTCAGGGACTCTGACAACCAACCAAGTCTACAACTTGGCAACAGATATTAGTCCCGGAGTGGTTTTATACCACTCTTGGTTAACCGTTTAGCTTTCGACTAAGGAAACAGTACTCCTAGGTCTATTCTTTCTCACCTAGGATATCTTTTGATAAATAAAAAGATGCCTTTGGCTGCTAGTGTTTGTTTTACTATAAAGATAGCCATTATGATTTTATTAGAGTGTTAAAAGTAGAAGCAAGCTTCTCAAGGAAGCTACTAGGTTTAGAATAAAGATAACCAGGTAGCTTTGCTTCTCTTAGTTCACTCAGAGTAGTTTGGGTTTGGATTCAGTGTTTGTGGTGATGGAATCACAAGATCCTGATGATTGGCAGTTGCCTTTATCTCAATTACCGGTTGATCCAAGTCAACCATCTTCTTTAAGGCGGCGTTGGCGAGATGAGGCGGGGCCTTCTGAGCGTTGTGTGCAACCACGAACAGAGCCAGGTATCTCGCAGTTTACACTTCTAGCCTTGCAATTGGATAACAGGGCTTTGGTTATCGTTTTGGAATCTGAGCCTACGCTTTCCGGGAACTATCAAATGGTATTTGAGGGGTGCTTTGAGAACAACAATAAAGGTCAAATGGTGAGCAACATTTCTAGTGAAGTTGGCCATCGCTTTTGGCTTCAAGAACAACTCAATCTCCTTACCAGAGAATGGAGGGCAAGCTTCATCGCTGTAGTTATTTTGCGTATTTTGGAGTTTCTGAGTGTTTGATGTAGATGCTTCCTATTATTAGGATTTTAGTACTGGTATGGCTTGTTTTTAGTCTTAGCTTTGAGTTTTATTTCCACCAATTGATTTTATTTGGAGTTGGATGAAAGCTACTTATTTTCTTTACTTCTATCTAGTTGACTTTGAGGTTTGTGGACCCATAAATGACTTAGATTGGTGATAAGATAGAAACGGAGGAAGCCTATGGCTGGAAAGATGCCTTCATGGGCAAGGCATGGGCTGAGGTGGCCGGGTTTGGAAGGATATGAGGGGGGAATGAATCCTCCTCTCTCCTTGTGGTTGTTTTAGTTTTGTAAGAAGTGCTGGAGCGAAGGGAGCGGAGACTTGAATCGGACTCTATGTATTGTGTGAGCAGAATTTGAATACAAAAAATTAGTGGAGTTAAATATGATGAGTATACGCTTCTTTTGGCGTTTATTTCACTTGATTTTGAGCTTTTATGAGTGTTTTGTGAGCGTTTGAGTGAGGAGTAGTCTGCTGTCACCCAAAGCGAGGAACAGAGATTTCGTACCTCTCCTACAGTCGCAACTCTTGTTCAAGCAAAGTGAAATTTAGAGAGAGCGAAGTACTTGTTGTTAGCTTTCCATAGAGATAACACCCTTATTGATAGCATTCGTATATCTTGTGTTATGAGCAAATAAGTAGAGTACTACATACTGCCGCTCAAGATTTTTGATACGAAAGTTTGAGTGCTCATATCTTATGGACAGTAGCTTTATTTCAAATGAAAATTTGATGCATGATAGCAAACCATCTTAGCTTTCCATAAAGCTTTTACACTTGAAGATAACATCCGTGAATCTTGAATTATGAGCATATAAGTGGAGTAATATACATTGCCGCTCAAGATTTTATAGTAATGTTTGAAGGCTCATATCTTATAGACAGTAGCTGTGTTTCAAATGAAAATTTGATACATCGTAGCAAACTGTCTTAGATTTTAGAAGAGCTATCACTTATCCAAAGTGGAGCTCTAGAACATTTTTGGTGACTGTTTTAGTACAGCTAGTCCAGAAGAGGTCCGAATTGAAGAATTGAAGATTTGAAGACTTGAAAAATTGAAGAGTCAAATGAAGATTTACATTGCGAGGACTTATCCTATGTTGTGGGTATGTGGCTTTGTTATTCCTAGCCTGATTTGGAGGCTCGTTGTGAATTTTGTATTGTAAACCTTGTTGCGGGTTTGGCCTGAGGTAACTATCAGCCTTACCTCATTGATTGTCGTGGGCAATGAAGTGGGGTTAATGGCCCACATGGTTGAATCTTATGTCGTTCTCACAGTGAGACTGGGTTGATGACCAGTAGACTGTGAATTTGAAAGTTTAGGATCCATATTCACGGACGGTTCAGCTCGTGGTCTGCCGTCTGTTCTACCCGTCCCATATCCCGCGGTTTCTTATCCCCTCCTTGACCCTTGAGCCCCTAGAGCCATAACAGAATAGGCCAACGGGGAGATGATTGAAGATTCAAGACTCGAAGAGACATTGATCAAGAGTCCCTCCTCCCTAAGTCAATTTCAGTTGCAGCCAGAATCCCTATGATTTCCCAAAGCAAATCCCTCTCTACTCGACACCGTGAACGCACGTGGTACCCAATTTACACATGTAGTGCCCTTCCCCCCCCCCCCCCCCCCCCGAGGAGCCCATCCATGCCTGGCGCTTTGCCTGAGGGCAGGTCTTTCAGGGCTCAGTGAGTCTCCTGTACGGTGAGGGGTTTGGTATGGGCGGAGTTCATCTCCGGGGTTACCGTCGCAGGTATCTGACCCCAGCAGAATTCCCTCGCTTGCTCACATTCTGCAGAGCATCCTTCGGTTGAGAAAAGGTTGTTGTAGTATGTGTTCGCATAGGCCGCCATGTCGGCATTTGTGTTGTATTCATGGCTATCTTCGTCCACCAGGGACTGGATTGGAGTCTTGGTCTGGTGTTCCCGAACACCCTCAAAAAAGGCTCCGCTCGTTCTTCCATCAATTTGTGACCAACGAGCTGAAGAACAAATTGCATTCCAATCCGCTGCCTTCTGCTCCTTCTCGACGAGCTCCTGGTTTGCTGCCGCTAGGGTCTCTTGGAGGACGGCGTTCCGTAGGTCCAGCTCGATAATTCTTTTTGCTGAGGCCACGGTGCTACGAAGTTGAAGCTCTCTGTCTTGCCGGGCTTTGGCTCGTGCTTTGCCTTCCTGCTGGCAAAAATGCGCAATGCGGAGTTGGGCCCGAACCAGCCATAAGGCGGAGGCCTCGAAATCACTTGAGGGCAGGGGCTCTTCGCCCCAAATTGCCTCCAGCTTCTTCACCAGGGCCGCATCTTCAAGGTAAGAAGTGTTAAACCGAAAGCTTCGGTTCTCCTTGTTATGTTGATGCTTCTTGCAAATCCTAAGGAATACTGGGATGTGGTCCCATAAGGTGCTGTATCCGGCAAGGATTTCAGTTTTACCTCCTCAGTCGCGCCCCCAGTCACCAACATAAAATTGGTCTAATCTCGCCATTAGGTGTGAGAGCTCTTTTTGCTTGATAGTCCAGGAGAACCTAAGTGAGTCGTAATGGGTGAAATCATCACTCTCCCACACATCCTCGAGGCCTAATTTCAGAATAAGGTTATCCCACCCGTCTTCTTCCTCCCTCGAGAGTTTCTTCGGAGGATTTCCACTCCTGTCGGAGTCGTGTTCTACCATGTTTAAATCCCCGCCTTAGATCTAGGAGTCGGCTGCTGGGAGGTTGCAAGTTATCGCTTCCCAGAAAGCAGCACGTTCGAGGCCTGTATTTGGTGCATAGAGGTTTAGAATACATACCTAGGTTTTGTCGAGGTTGCAGATGACCAATTAGGCTCGTCCCGGTATCAGAATACCTGCTGAGAGTATGGTGTGGTGTATGGCCGGGCTGGTGAGGATAGCCGTGCCCCCCCTCTACCGATCCGTTTCTTCATTTAAAACTGTGCCATTCCAGTAGGGCGTGCCTCTGCGAATGCCCATTGCTCCGAGGGGCTCACATTGGGCTTGTTGCATTTTGTGTTCATAGAGAAAGATTATGCCAGGCTTGAAGTTTAGGGCTTTGATGCTGTTGCGGAATCGTCCTCTTTTGTTTTTGCCCTTGCTCTAGCTGGATAGACCTCGGACGTTCCACGATAGCAACTCTATTTCTTCAACCTGCATGATTAACTTGTTTTTCTGCGTTCACTATTGCACTCAAGTGAGGTACTAGAGTAGGATAATTGGCTATGATTCCTGGGCCTAAAAATATAAATCCATTCAGCCATTTTAAACTGAATTGCGAGAAGAAAGGAGGAAGTATTAGGAGTACCGTTATGAGGTCTCTTTGTTGTAATTGATGAGTGATCGTAAGCTGGTAGATCTTTAGGAGAGGTAGTCCTTGTCCATTGGCGAGAGGGAGCCACTGCTGAATATCTGTGATGAGCTCATGATCTTCAGAGTTGCTCGGTTCAGCCAGTTGCCGTTGGAAACCTGGATCTGTGGCCATTCCGCTCCCTGCCTACTTGTGCACGCAAGGATGTCCTGGGTGTTTCATGTCCTGGGTCTCTTTGAGGGCTCCTTACTTGAAACTGTTAGCTTGGGGAGTCACTTGGTTTGGGTGGGGGGAATGTAAAAATTCTTCTCTCCATAAATCAATGTGTCAAGCACTTTTCAGACACACTAAGTTATATCAGATAATAATCTTTTGGTACTACTGGTCCTATTAGTCCCGAGACTTCCCTAATCATTCACTATGGAACCGGTTGAAGCGGTTGAACCGGTTGAAGCGGTTGAACCGGTTGAAGTGGTTGCTCCGGCTAGAGCCATTCCGAGACTCGGTACAAGAGAGTGGGCACCATGGTTTACGGTCAAGCACAAGGAAGGGTCAGTGTCAAATAAGGTAGCCCAATGTGTGTATTGCAGGACCAAGCTTTCGTAGGTGAAGCATAGGTGCCTTCAGCATTATGGTTGGGGCCAGCCCAATCTCTCGAGGGTTTGCCAAAAGGCACCTACCGTAGTGAAGAGGAAGTTTCAGTTTTGCGGTGGAAAGATTCCCGGCCCTTTGACACAGGAGGGGATGGATGGTATAAGGCCAACATACCCCGCGTCAGTTCAACGTCCGTGTTCCAGTGCTTCTACACACGGCACTCTGTACGGTGGATCCGAACCCTCGTACAATGATATCGAAGAGGACCGAAATGTCTCCAGTGCTGCACCTAGTAGGGCCGGTTCAAATACCACTAGGAGCTTGCGGCAACAGGACATGAGTGAAGCACTCCAGATCTCCAAGCGAAAGGAGTTGGACATGTTGTGGTCATCCTTCTTTTACGAAGCCAACGTCGTATTCAACGTGGCCAAGCACCCAGCATTTATTAAGGCGGTGAGCACAACGGCGGCTGCCGGATTTAACTACGGTCCTCCTTCCTATGACGCGATGCGAACAACGCACATCAAGGAAAAAAAGAAGTTAATCAAGGCAAAGATTGATGAACGTACGAAAACCTCAACCGAGTTATACGGGGCTACCATTTGCTCCGATGGTTGGGATAATGTGAATCGCCGACCGTTGATGAATGTCATGCTAGTATGTCCGGCAGGCGATGTATTTCTTGGGTCTGTTGATACGACTGGCGAGAAGAAGTCAATGGGATACATTGCGGGGGAGATGAAGAAGTATATTCGAGAAATTGGCCCTCAGAATGTTGTCCAGATTTGTACGGACAATGCAGCCAACATGCTTGGCGCCATGGATAATATCCTAGAGGAGTATCCTCACATGTACAAGCAGGGATGTTGTGCCCATATTCTAGATCTTCTTATGGAGGACTAGGGCAAGGAACGCTTTGTGAAGGATTTGGTCGCCAAGGCTAAACACGTGTGTCATTACATTTGGAGACATCATGTTCCCATGGCCCTTTTCCGCAAATTTGAACCAAAGTTGTCCTTGGTGGTTCCCGCTGAAACCAGATTTGCTTGTAACTATCTGATATTAGCACGCCTTATGGAGGTTAAATTTGCTTTGGAGCAAGTGGTCATGGCAGCGGAGTGGTTCGATTATGTCGACGGTTTATTCAACCAAACCGAGGGGGTGCGTAATCATGCACGCGCAAGCGTAGTGCGTCAAACAATTCGCGATGATGGGTTTTGGCATCAGTGTGACAACTTCAAGCACCTGGTGAAACCAGCCATTAGGTGCAAAATGGGGTCTGGAAAAGGCCCTGTAAGCTTGCCCTTTCTAGGTGAACCCCCTGCTGCCCCCCGCACTGTCGCTGGCAGCGGGTGTTAGAGTTGCTGCCCGCACAGAACTACGTGGCGCACTGTGAACAATTCTCACAGGAATAATAGTTGAGACATGAATGACTTGTCTCGGGGTTTGGTCCCAAGTGGGCAGATGGTGTCAGCCTGCCACTGTAGCTTGTGCCCTACACACGCCTCGCGGGGAGGTCATTGGTTCGAGCCCCCGTGGCGGTTGCTGGCACCACGGTGGCACCTTCGGTGCCATGTCAAAAAGCACGCGGGCAGCGCCCGTTTTTTTCTCTCACGTGCCGCTTACACGGCCTTTACCAGACCCCGTTTTGCACCTAATGTCCTGGTAGCTCTCAGAACCTTCGATGGAAACCAGCCGGCAATGGGCAAGGCATGGGTTACAATGAGCAACCTAAAGGATCACGTGTACAGTCTCCGTGGAGACCCTTGCTTTTTCCCACCGGTCATGGCAACAAGGATGGAGATGCGATTCGACCGTAGATGGGACATGATGCATACCGATCTTCATTATGCCGCGGCGCTCTTGAACCCTTGGACCAAAACGCATAAGGGCTTACAAGCCATAGGAGAAGCGAAGGCGGCTCTCAATCGGGTGTTTCGTCAGGTGGGTGGGCAAATGGGAATTCCATTTGCCGATCTCGTGGTAGAGATGATCGAGTTCGACGAGGAACGTGGCCCTTACAGCCCCGAAGTGACCATCGATATCTAAGCAGCGAATCTGGAAGCCTATCAATGGTGGCAGAGGATTGGAGGGGGGCCCTTGGCAATCATTGCCAAGCGCATTTTATCTCAGGTCTGCTCCGCCTCATCGTGTGAACGGAATTGGAGCATGTATTCGTTTGTCCACAACAAGGTACGCAACCGCCTGGGGTTGGAGAAGTCTGAGACCTTGGTGTACATTTATACAGACAGCAGACTCCTCCGTGAACGCCCAAAGCCCAACCCCCTCAGATGGTACGAGAACAATGCATGGTCAGAGGAGTCTGATCCGGAGAGAGATCCAAGCGAAGAGGACGGAGATGACGACGATCATTACATACCAGTTGACCACGCAGACGGTGGGGATGATGATGTCTGGGGACATGATAACGACGACGTTAACACAAATGGGCACAAAGACGGTAATGGCAACGGGGGAGATGACGCTAACCGCAACAATCCTCGTGACCGCAACAACCACGATGATAACGGTGATGCGTACGACTTCAACAATGAACCAGAATATAACCAAGGAAACCCGGACATGAACATCTATGGAGACGAATTACCCACACTCCTGGTATTTGATGAAGCGGCTAATGCAGAAGGAAGAGACGCACGTGACCAAGGAGATGCTATTCCAGTCCATATCAATCCCGAGAACAATGACGGGTGTGGAAAGTGATTTCCACGGTTGGCATGCCGGAATAGTAATTCCGGTAGAAAAAAATGATAAAAATTAAAAATTTTGTGTTAGGAACACGGAAGTACTACGTAGATAGATGTAACAACCGGTTAAGACGGTTGGCTGAAGAAATAAGAGAACCGGAAGGGCAGCCGGGTGAGATCCGGTCGTCCAAAGTCGGATGAGATGAAGCACCGTCTATGCGACGGAACCCTGACCAAGCGGACTTAGGGTAGCAGCCGGAGGGTATGATTCACGCGGGAAAGGTGGCTGCGACCATTAAAGCGCCGCCGGCCACGACCGTCCAATGATGAAAGGCTACGACCGTCCAATGATGAAAGGCTACGACCGTCCGTCATGATGAGCTACGAACGGGTTGAGGTGAGTGCGGGTATAAAAGGAGGAAGAGCAACTGTGCTCCTCCTTTCTTTTGTCGTTTTGTGGAGCGCTGGACCCTTGTGCTCCTAGGCGTAGTACGCATTTAGAGTTATGACGGTAGGAGAGAGACGGTGAGACGGAAGTGTTTCCGTTAGTCGAGGGATTCTGGTGAGGATCGTGCGTGCAGGTGTTACTGGAGTGAGAGTGAGGAGAATTTAGCAGTATGGTTAGGAAGGGGAAAGAGCCGGTTGAAGAGGGACAGTTGTTGAAGGTACAATGGGTCATGCCGTTGATGCCGGTAGATGACGAAGAGTGGGAGCTCCTCCGGACTTCCTTAGAGGTCATGGGCTGTGAGCTACTACTTGACAAGGCGTGGGGGTGGAAGCAGGCCCTTCCGGCACATGAGATCATTGTCAAGAACCCCGACAATCGAGGAACCATCCGTGGAGAGCCGGAACAGTGGACGGCAGAAGACTGGAGGGATACGTACGGCTTCAACAATGGTGGGGAAGTTTCGGTTCCGGAAGCCCAGGATTTTGTCTGCAACTACATCAAGACGTCCGGAGACAAGAAGGAGGGGTGGGACCTGGAGGACATCAAGGATTCGAGAGCCTGGAGGGTAATAGGGTTTATGAACCCAATTTTCCATCGGGAAAAGCCCAAACGGATCACCATCAAATGGGCGTCCATCTTCGTTGGAGCCATGGACGGTGAGATTTCCGTAGACTGGGGTCTTATGATTAAGACAATAGTCGACCGGCAGGTAGCCAACCTACGGAAGACCAAGAAGCAGGCCACCTGCCTTCAGTCTTTCCTTGTTCACCTTTACCGTTACAAGGGACTGTTGAGCCCTAAGGAGGTCTTGGAGTATGACGAACTGAAAAGCCTCCAACGGTATGCGGAACGGGAGGAGATGTCCGAGCACGAGGATGATGACGATTGTATCGAGGTCTCACCCATTCCGGTTAAGAAACACCGTCCCAGCCCAAAGTAGGGACAGCCGGCCGGTTCGCCTCGAATTCCCACACCGACTAGGCGTAACCTGAACACGGAAGTCCTCAAACCCACTGGACCACCGGTCCACACCGGAGACCCGTGCCAAGACCTAGTCAACCTATCGGAACAGATGACAGCGTACGTTGTCGTGTAGAGAGGAGTTTGCTTTGGGAACTCACAGGGATTCTGGCTGCAACTGAAATTGACTTAGGGAGGAGGGATTCTCGATCAATGTCCCTTCGGTTCTTGAATCTTCAATGAGCTCCCCGTTGGCCTATCCTATTATGGCTCTAGGGGCTCAAGGGTCAAGGGCGGGATAACAAACCACGGGATACAGGACGGGTAGAACGGACGGCAGACCACGAGCTGAACCGTCCGTGAATATGGATCCTAAACTTTCAAATTCACAGTCTACTGGACATCAACCCAGTCTCACTGTGAGAACGACATAAGATTCAACCATGTGGGCCATTAACCCCACTTCGTTGCTCACGGCAATAAATGGAGTAAGGCTGATTGTTACCTCAGGCCAAACCCGCAACAAGGTTTACAAAGCCAAAAATGACAACACAAAATGCGGTAAGGCTGATTGTTACCTCAGGCCAAACCTGCAATAGTTTACAATACAAAATTCACAACGAGCCTCCAAATCAGGCTAGGAATAACAAAGCCACATGCCCACAACATAGGATAGGTCTTCGCAATGTAAATCTTAACTTGACTCTTCAATTCTTCAAGTCTTCAAATCTTCAATTCTTCAATTCGGACTTCTTCTGGACCAGCAGTACTAAAACAGTCACCAAAAACGTTTTAGAGCTCCACTTTGGATAAGTGATAGCTCTACTCAAAGCTAAGACAGTTCTCTACAATGTATCAAATTTTCATTTAAAACACAGCTACTGTCTGTAAGATATGAGCCTTCAAACTTTACTATAAAATCTTGAGCGGCAGTGTATACTACTCAACTTATTTGCTCATAACTCAAGATTCACGAATGCTCTCTGCAAGTGTAAAAGCTCTATAGAAAGCTAAGACATTTTTCTATTATGCACCAAATTTTCATTTGAAACAAAGCTACTGTCCATAAGATATGAGCACTCAAACTTTCTTATAAAAAGTCTTGAGCAGCAGTGTATACTACTCAACTTATTTGCTCATAACTCAAGATTCACGAATGCTATCTACAAGTGTGTTATCTCTATGGAAAGCTAACATCAAGTACTTCACTTCCTATGAATTTCACTTTGCTTCAACAAGAGTTGCGACTGTAGGAGAGGTACGAAATCTCTGTTCCTCGCTTTGGGTAACAGCAGACCACTCCTCACTCAAGCGCTCACAAAACACTCAGAAAGGCTCCAAATCAAGTTAAATCAACGCCAAAAGAAGCGTATACTCATCATCTTTAAGTCCACCAATTTTTGTATTCAAATTCTTCTTACACAATACACAGAGTCCGATTCAAGTCTCGGCTCTCTTCACTCCAGCACACCTCACCAAAACTAAAACAACCACAAGGAGAGAGGAGGAATTCCCCCCCCATATCCTTCCAAACCCGGCCACCTCAGCCCATGCCTCGCCCATGAGGGCATCTTTCCAGCCATAGGCTCCCCACATTTCTATCTTATCACCAATCTAAGTCATCTTTGGGTCCACAAACCTCAAAGTCAACTAGATAGAAGTAAAGAAAATAAGTAGCTTTCATCCAACTCCAAATAAAATCAATTGGTGGAAATAAAACTCAAAGCTAAGACTAAAAACAAGCCATACCAGTACTAAAATCCTAATAATAGGAAGCATCTACATCAAACACTCAGAAACTCCAAAATACGCAAAATAACTACAGCGATGAAGCTTGCCCTCCGTTCCCTGGTCAGGAGATTGAGCTGCCCTTGAAGCCAAAAGCGATGGCCAACTTCACTAGAAATGCTGCTCACCATTTGACCTTCATTGTTGTTCTCAAAGCACCCCTCAAATACCATTTGATAGTTCCCGGAAAGCGTAGGCTCAGATTCCAAAACGATAACTAAAGCCCTGTTATCCAATTGCAAGGCTAGAAGTGTAAACTGCGAGATACCTGGCTCTGTTCGTGGTTGCACACAACGCTCAGAAGGCCCCGCCTCATCTCGCCAACGCCGCCTTAAAGAAGATGGTTGACTTGGATCAACCGGTAATTGAGATAAGGGCAACTGCCAATCATCAGGATCTTGTGATTCCATCACCACAAACACTGAACCTAAACCCAAACTACTCTGAGTGAACTAAGAGAAGCAAAGCTACCTGGTTATCTTTATTCTAAACCTAGTAGCTTCCTTGAGAAGCTTGCTTCTACTTTTAACACTCTAATAAAATCATAATGGCTATCTTTATAGTAAAACAAACATTAGCAGCCAAAGGCATCTTTTTATTTATCAAAAGATATCCTAGGTGAGAAAGAATAGACCTAGGAGTACTGTTCCGTCAGTCGAAAGCCAAACGGTTAACCAAGAGTGGTATAAAACCACTCCGGGACTAATATCTGTTGCCAAGTTGTAGACTTGGTTGGTTGTCAGAGTCCCTGGAAAGCTGCGAGCCGGTTCCGGGTTCGAATCCCGTCGGATCCGTTGATTCGGTCGGAGCAGCTGAAATTTGGCACCGCTAGTGATAGCAGGAAATAAGCAGCCAACCAGCCACCCTATTCCCCTGAGCTAAGTGACATGATGCAGTACAAACCAAGACCGTGGATCTCTCCACGACCCTAGTCTTTTCTATCTCCATCCAATTTTTGAATTAGGACTTCAAGGTTGATCTCTCGATGTTTTTACATGGTATATGTATTTACATCACGACAACGTCCGGTACCTGCAGGAGAATAGGCAACTCGAGAGCCAGTTGGTGAAGGAGGTAATTCAAATTACGGGCACTACCCGGTTGGGAGAATGCATTACCATTCTTCACAAACACCGGGACCCGGCCAGTCTGCAGGCCCAGCATGTCAACGAGATGGATCAGTACCGGGAGAGGATCAACAAACTCCAGCAGGAGGTGCATGATGCCCAAAAGGACTTCAATGACGCCCGTGACCGGGCAGCCCATGACATCTAGTCGGTTGTGGAGGTCAAGGCTACCTTAGTCCTTCTGGTGGATGTGGCAAATCAGTGCGCCGTCTACCAAGCATTCTTGATCCGTCAACCGGATCCTGCTCGGACATTGATCGTGAAATTCATGCACGACCGGACGCAGGTGACGAGGGACACTTGGTTGCAGATGAGACACCTGGTGGACATCCTCTGCGCCGGAATGGATGGTCCGTCAAGACCACCACAGCCACCAGCAGATCGAGAGGAGCCCAGACCACTGGCACCAACCATGGGACCGGCACAGGTACCACCCTTAGCCTCTCCGGTACAGTCAACCATCCGGCCAGTGCAACCGGAGCCTAGACAACCGTTGGAGGATCTTCTTCCGGACACCTTGGACAGTTTGCACAACCTGCCCAATCCGGAAGGAGTTGAGGCTGTTGACCCCGAGAACATCCATTTGGAGGGGGACCAAGGACCACCGCCGGAGAGCTGACTTTGTTCCGGTACAGGGATCTCCGGAACGTATACGGGTGGATCTCGGCGTAACCCCGGTGGCTGCACGATCTCCCTCCCCGGTGACCCAAGCAGGACGGGTCCGGAAGGCGACTGACCATCCGGATACCCCGGGAGCCGCCACCACACTGAAGAAGCTGAAGAAGGGGGTACAGAAGAAGGAACGGCCGGATGGAACCCGGCACAGCCCAAGGTTCGATAAGAACAAGGAGTAGGCGTTAGGATAAGGACCGGATAAATTGGCAGCGACTAACGATGGGGCTCGATTGCACCTGGCTGTCAATCCGGATAGATAGCGGAAGTAACTAGGAATAGAAGGCGGCCACCGGTCCGGGATACCCGGGATCTAAGATCCGGAAATTCAGGATCTCGGTTGGCCACTTGTTTGCTATAGGCCCCTTAAGATTAGTACTTAAGCTTGACGTTTTTCCAAGGCCGGAGCCTTGTTTTGTACGCGGTTTTGTTGTTGCAATTAAGAATATACTTTTGGATTTGTTGTATCGACCGGCTGATTGAAGGGTCCGTTACCGTAACGGTTTGTTGGTACTACTATTGTCTCTAGTAGTGTTCCGTAGGAGTGTTGAACAGTGTGGTAGTTTGGAGAGCGCCCGGGAGATTGGGAAGGTGTCAAACGCCCAGTGTTGACGGTTTCCAGTATCGGGAGGAGCCTGGAGGGGAGGAAAGATGTACTGCAGCGGGGCTGGTAGTCTTAATGACACGGAGGGCCGTATGTACACCGGATTCCGAAAACGGACCGGTCGCTTCCTATGGATGGGATAAAAGCCGGATTACCTACTGCAAACCAATCCGGAAGGGAGATGATATAGTTAGGATACTGTACAATTGTGAGGTGATGTCGTTGTAGTATGATTTTCGTATCTGTAACCGGCACTGAGTAGCTATCCGGACCGGTCTCTAGCCATACGGAAGGATTATTACTCCACTTTCCGGGTGGTAGATAGGAACAGTAGGGAGTCCAGCCACTTTAAGTCTCGGGACGGTGGAGAATCCAGCTACTTGAAAGAATAGATGGATCAGTGGGAACCGGCCACTAGTCTAAAAAGCCGGAAAATAGGAACGAGGCAAAAACTACCGGGTAAGGCCGACCGGTCGTGGGACGGAAGACGGTTGGATTCGGGTGGTGATTTCCGTTATGGTCTAAAAGGTGGAAAACTATAGGTCTTCGTGGGAACGAACACGGAGTGGTTCACTTTGGAGGGTATTTAGTGTCAATTAAGTGCCTTCCGAAGGAATACGGGTACCACGTCGTGCTACAACGGGGTTGCGGATGATTCATGCAGCGAGGACTATCTTGGCAACGATATCCATGCTGGCGATGATGACGAGGACAATGACGAAGGGGGTGATGGAAGTCATGGACGGGCTGCAGATGGACTTCATTGGACCGGCCTCGTTAGTGGGGAGGGCAACTAGGGAACCGATCCGGCACAAGGAGACTCAAGCTTGCTTCAAGAGATTCCTCCTGCTCAGAAGAGAAGGACCGTTCACGCAATCCCCGCACGGACTGTGCCTCCATCGCAACCCACAGATATGGGGGGTAACGAACCAGATACAATCGTGGATGGAGACCTCGCTCGAAGGCCCACGAATTCAATGGGCGCAAAAATACCTCGACTCCTTAGATCATCTGCAGCGGCGAGGCCTCCACTCAATCGAGCTGGTGGTAGTCGGCGTGGTGCCTCCACCGCCAACCAAGACGCCGTGGCGCCAGCTATATACAACGCCGTATAGAATGTGGCCCAGCGTGGTGCGAAGAAGTCCACAGACAGGGTTGTTAGGAAACCACCATCACAAGAACCCCGTGGAGGAACACAAAAGTCAAGCAAAAGAACCGGACCTGATCCCCTCCCATTCTATACAGGGTACACTAAAGGAGGGCCATCTTCTCCAACTGGGGTTGTTCGTACACGCGTAATCAGTGAGGATGGCATCACAGCCATCAGTAATTCTGGAAAGGAGAGGCCTATAAAGCGCCAAGTAAGTGCCAGAGATGGCGATACGGGTGAAATTTCCATCCAAGTGCGCAATATTACATCAGAGGTGGAAGGAGAGTACGAGCTCCAGTGGTCGGTGATCCAAAGGATGAAGGTGACGACGATCGCACAAACGAGGAAGACCCAGATTGCGATGAGGCGCCACATGACGGGGATGTGATAATCCGGCACGAATTGGGGCCCACTTTGGCTCGAAAAAGACAATCTTCACGCAAGAAAAAGCCCCGCAAAGCAAGTATAAACAAAGGTCCTCGGAATATGCGAGTTGACATGATCGGGTCGGCTCGGAGTTTGGTCCGAAGTGGGCAGATGCTGTCAGCCCGCCACTATAGCAACGCCCTCCACACGCCTCGCGAGGAGGTCATTGGTTCGAGCCCCCGTGGCGGTTGCTGGCACCACGGTGGCACAGCCAGTGCCATGTCAAAAAGTACGCGGGCAGCGGCCATTTTTTCTCTCACGTGCCGCTTACACGGCCTTTTCTAGACCTGTTTTTGCACGTAATGCGTGACGGAGAGGTCTCGGTATGCTCCAAGGCCGGGAGCCAGTTTGGGTGTGGCCGACATTGAATCTACCGTTGGCATCGCCCCGGTGGTCCCTCAGACTTCGCACCCCACTGTTGGCACCCACGGTGGAGATGCTCTTAGTGCGCTAAGGTAGAAGCACCCAAAGGTGCCAGTATAAGGGAATTGGGAACCTGGGAGTGCAAAGAGTTTGAAGTGAAATCATGAATGTGTTAGCAAATTGGAGAGGAAGTACTTGGTCTTGGAATCAGAATTTTTGGAGGTAAGAGAAATTTTACACAAATTTTTGAAGTGAAGGTATTGTTGACACCTATTCATAGTTGTAGACATACCCAAAAGAAACACTCACAAAACTTGTCAATACTCCCATCTCATTGGTTCTAGTGAAATTTTAGTAAAGTTGTGTTCAAGTTTAGGTTCACAATGAGCCACTTTCTGGTCAAATTGTAGCTGGCAGGTTAGGGTCGCTGGCACCTTTGGGTGCTTTTACCTTATGTACTATGGTAGGAGCACCTAAAATCACCACTGCCCCCAAAATCACCACCTCCCAGCAAGATCCCACCACCCTTCTGAATCTCTAAAAGCAATTTGGAGGAATAATATGCTTATTGGTCACCTTGCTAGTGGTCACCTTGCCTAGAACTCTCTCAATCAAAGAATACGGTTTTGGGAACAATGGTGACCAAAGTTGAGGACCACTATTAATGCTCATAGAAAATTCTAAGTTAGAAATGGGTCACATAATACTTTGCACTTTGAGATTTTCTATAAAATTCAGAACTTGAATTTTATGATGCAAATTTTTGCATTCCTCATGAAATCCTATTTTTAAAGGATTTTGGAATTGCTAAATATAGGATAGATTGCTTGAATTGGTGATTTTAGGTGCTGGGGAGAAGTGCAATAAAGTGGACCAAAAAAGTGCTTAGTTATATGCCAGTTTCAGCCCTTTTGTAAAAATTGCACAAAAGTGATGGAAAGATGTAATTGAAGTCAATTTATTTTGCTAATATGGATTCTCAACTTGTTTTTCTACAACTTCAAAAAGTTTCATTCAAAGTAGACACTTTAAAGTAATTATATAAAGGCTTTAAATCCAAGCAAAGTGAATGCAGTCATTTGAAAAAGTGACTGTAAAAGAATCAAAAAGTATCAAAAAATCACTTTTAATTAAGTGGTGCCCTCTCTATGTTTAAGAGGTATTCTAAAATAGTCAATTCATATACTCATTAATTGGTTTAGGGTTCCAAAAGTAGCGCAAAGATGTTTTTAAGAGGGTCACTTCCATGGTACTTTTGGTGAGTTTTTTTTTACTGAACGTTATTTTTTAAATTGAAAAAAACATCCCTTAAAGACAGTAGAGGGCACCAAATGAAGAAATTAAAATTTAAGACTTTGGAAAAGTTCATTTTCATGATTTAGAACTAGTGGTCAAATTAAGTTCGATTGAGGAACTCATGTGGGTGAGAGTTTCCATTAAACATCAAATCCTAGAAAGAAAATGCAATTCATGACTATTGTGATGAAATTGACTAGAATTTTACGTATGAAAAAGGAAAATCCTAGTATTGTAATTGGTGTGTCTTTATTGAGGAAACACATTAGGAGAGGAGATAGGCATTTTTTTCACTTGAAATTTTGAAACACAAGATTAAACTTAACAAACATTGCAAATATTTAATTATAAAATTCATTGCATACAATGTGATATTTCCAAATCAATCAGATGAATCGCAATAAAACGGTGGTATATGAACGATGTACCTGAATAATGTTGTTGTTGGGATGTTGTGTGTCGAGTGAGCGGATTTGCACAATTCCTCTCACGTAGCAGGGTGCCGCTAGTGTGCCGATCCGGTCTTTGTGAGTCCAGATCTGTCGCCGTAGCCATCGTTACGCAGTCCCGCCTCTCGTCCGCAAAATCGGGATCAAAGCCATCTAGCTGCCCCAATTTGAAGTTTTTTTTTTGGCCCGGTCTGTTCCCTTTTCGACCCTTTGCATTGAATTTCCGTTCATTTGTTTCAAAAAAGGAAAAAAAAAAAAAAAAAAAAAAAAAAACCATTACCGACAGTAGACAGCTCTTTGAGAGCAAAGAGGGGCGAGTGGGGACCCAGCCGGATTTCCAGAGATCGAGCGGAAGACTCGGCACACCGGAACAGTGAATAACTAGTAAACTAATTGGATCATTATAGTGGACGTCGTGGTGGAGGCCCGATTTCGCGCTTCATCATGCATTCCAGCAAAGGATATTCGATGTCCGACTGCAGACATTCATCGCCCCCGCCAATTCACCAAATGTTTGAAAAGATGCCGTGCCACATCATAGCTACGTCATCCTCTATATCAGTCGTCGGCGATTGATTCAGCGGGATCTGGCTTTGTCAGCGAGTACTACAGCTCTTCTACCGATTTCGGCTCATGAATCGATTTTGGAACAGTCGTCAACGCCTGCTTAGGTTCATGTTGTGTTAATTCAATTGATAAATACATTAATTGGTTCAACAAAACCAAAAAAACAACTGTAGTCGTGACTCGTCAGCGCCTTATTCTACAGAACTTCTTCGACCGATTTCTGACCATCGATATCCTTTTGCGTTGTTAACGAGTACTACACTTATTCCACCGATTTCTGATCATCGACCTGCTTTTACATTTCGCGGGTGGGCGCGGGGTCCACGTAAGGAATCGGATTCTTACTGAGTTTCCAAAACCAAGCCGAAGACACGGCGAGCCGGAACTGTAACTTTACATCATCCTGGATCGATGAATCTTGGGAGTAAGGCAGGTCGATCATGAGCTTTGGATTCGCGATGAAGTTGTGACGTCGAATCTCTAGCTCTCCTAATCCGTCGTGGTCGTGGTCGGAGGCCAAGTTCGTTCATTCATCATCCATTGCAGCTGAGAAAAATTGGAGACAAACTGTCAGACAACCCGACTCGGTCGGGGGGGGAAACCTTCATAACCCTCGGACCGTGCGGCCTGCCCACACGTCGACCTGCGCGGTGTTCATTTCAGTTCTCGTGTAACTTGGTTGGAGTCTCTTTCTGGCCTTGAGCTTGTCGGCTAGCTGATTTGTAGCCGCTAAGGCTGACCGTGGCGGATCCACAGTTTCGCGCTGTGCCGGCTAGCTTCGGGAGTCCGGGAGTCGTGGTCTTGCGAGTGGAGAGAGTGGCTCTCGTCGGGTACGCTGGGTGGAGCGTGTAACTATGCACCTTGCAACAAAGCTTCACAGGTTTTCTTCTCACACTGAGTTCACTTTGTGACCCCTTCGGATATGCTTTCGATTGTGTGTATCGTTGTACTGCACTTGTATATCGTTAATTTCGGCTCTTTGCAACACTTGAGTGACCCTTCCGTCTCCGAATTTCATTGACCGTAAGCTGTTTATTTCGGCGAGTTTGTACTTTAAATCGATCCTTTCTAGCACGCCCAATGTAGCATTAGATCGACGACGTGGGTAATATGCATGATTCTGTACGTTGTGGTTTCATTTAAGTGTCGTCGTTCGGAGTTGGAGCCAACTTGGAGTTTTCGCTTTGAGCGTGCCATTGGTTTGGTTTGGTCAGAGAGGGTTTCGTGTCGGAAAGTTGGAGAGCAGAGATGTTCACACTGCTATGAAGCGCTGGTAGCGCTGGTACCCATGCAATGTAGCATGCCGTTGGTTGTGTAGAGTGTGGAACGCCATATTCAATCAATTAAAACGGCCAATATAGTTATACTGGCAGCTGGATATAGTGTGACTTCCTCACGTCCGCACTGTTAGGGACCCCTACTAAGCATTCTTTTTTATGCTGTAGCCAAAATAGTATGATGCACCACATAACGTAGATGGGCCATTTTAATGAATATGGATGTGGATTCAATATTTGATGCGGAGTACCTACACTAGTTTACATCATGCACATGTTCAGTGTCGGGATCTGATTTGGTATATGTTTTTCAAGAAACTGTGCTAGTCGCTGATTGCAGGAAAATCTATAGTTAATGGAGGAAGGCGAACTACTCGGGTCTCGTGACTACATTCAGATAACGGTGTACTGATCTTGGACGTGAGCACCTAAGCCCTCATGACGTAGTAATTCATTTTTCTTATGTATTGTGTACATAGGGTCTTCAATGCAGCACGATCTGGGATGTCAACACGAGGCAAGAACGTGAGCAGTGCTTAGATGAAGGTTCAGAAGTCACGATAAATCGGCTGTCTAGAATTTCATCATTCAGGTACTAACCGACATGTTTTCCGAATGCCATAGTTTCTTTTTTTTGAACATTGATGTAACAATTACAGTATTTGGACACTGTACATATACTACCGTGGACATCCTTCCGAGTTGCGTCTATGAAAGGCTAGACGTGAGAGCATCAGCGAAGTTGAGCGTTGTCATTTTTGATATCAATATAGTATGCAAATGATGAGCTGTCAACCCATCTTTTGATTTTAATATCCAGCTATAGTCACCTTAATATTAATCACCGCAGACGTTTCGATGATTCTAGCTTGTTATACGTAACAAATTCATGTTTGTTGGATACTATCTTCGTATCACGTGTGCATCATCTGGGCACATGTTTTGTTGATATCATTTTGATGCTAATATAATTTGATGTATCAATTTTCATGTTATATCAACTGTCATCTTATGTTGATGACGATGCCATCAAGTTGGTGTTATTCTCATGTCATTGAAACGTCACTATTGAATTTCTACAATACGACTTTGTTACACGTCATTGCAATGTCATCGTGATACCAAAATGTTTTCGAACAAATTCAATGTTCTGTTAGAGACGATATTGTTTGTATCAATGTATGCTAAACTTCACTTCATCATCGAATGCAATGTTAAAACCGATAGACCGGTGGGTGTTTGGAGTCGATCTAAGGTCGACTTCATGTTGCAATGACATCTCTTCACGGTTGTGATGAGAGAGTGGGGTCTTTGTAACCGTATGTGTTGCTGTTCTTGTTTGAATCTCATTCATACATTCGTGTGGGTTGTGTAGTTTGTGCAAGATCTGGCGGTGTCCCTTTGGTACTTGGCATCTGTGAGGTATTTTGTTGTGGGGCGGGAGAGTATGGGGCGTCCTGATCCGATTCATCTGGGTGGCACTGAAGTGTTGAGTAAGGATGACCTTTCTCGAGCCTTTCTCTGCTCGGAAGTTGTGTACGAGGAGAACGATGAACGTGTCAAACGTATGCTGCAGCGTGTCGATAATCCGTCTATGATTTTCGATAAAGTTGATGTATCTCATTATCAGAAGGAATTGAAGCTCCTCGTGGCGTATGCTGGGGACGCAATTTTCATTGCGTTTAAGGGCACAGAATCATTGGCGGACATTAGTGCTGACTTGATGGTCGATTCTCATTCAATGTTTGGGGGTTATTTTCACCGAGGGTTTTTTAATCGTGCCAGCAATTTCATGGACATGAGAGCTTCCTTGAATCCTTTAGAATACCTGATTGAGCGTGGGAAGCGCGTAATATTCTGTGGGCACAGCCTTGGCGGGGCCGTGGCGCACACTGTGCTGCTTCGTTTTTTTTTGGAGAATGACGTCCTTCCTAACGAAGTATGTCTCGTTCAGTGCTTTCATATGTAGTTCCGTACTTTCATATGTAGTTCCGTGCAAATTTAACCAATTTCTCTGAATCAATTTTAATGCATAAGTCGTGAGCGTAACTTTTGGTAGGCAGAAGCGATGGTGATATCAGTAACCTCCGTTCTTTTGTTCAAATGCAGGGCATCTGTCCCAATTCGTTGATTTCAATTGCATTTGGGGCACCACACATATGCGATGCGGAAATTGCCGATAAAGTCAACTCCAATGCGAACTTGAAATGGCGTTTCATCAACTTTGTCAACCAGTCTGATCCCGTACCCCTTCTTCTACATGATCTGAAGAGCACCGTTGCAGCTGGGTTAAGAGCCTCCCTGGTTGAGGCTGATAACATCTTCAAAAGTATTGGAGGATTCTCGGGTGACTGCTTGAAGGGCTATGCTGAAGGTGGTTTAATGGGTGGTATTGAAGCCGCCGCAAAGTCGGGAGCAGCTCGTTGTACCACCGTAGCTGTCGGGGGAGGTAGGAAGTTTGGTCAGCTGGTACTGGCAGTAAAGTCTGCTTCATCTGCTTCAAAACCAAAGGAGCCGGACTTCCACCCGGTTGGCCGGTATGTTTATCTGCGCGGTGATAAAAGTAATCGTTGGGTAGCGGACCAGTTTTTCGGAAACGACTATCGAATGGGGGATTTTTTTAAAAGAGATGTAGACTTGTCAAAGGTTCACTTGGAGTATCACAAGAGAAAGAGTTACAGACATGTGCTCCTTGCAAGTGCTTTCATCAGCGATAATAGGCATCCTGCATCTATTTCAACGCCTCATCATTCACAACCAATTGCTGTCAACGTCTCGACTCCCGAGCCAAAGGTGACCAATTCATTGATAGTTTTCATGGGTCTTTGAGTTTTAATTGTTGTTACTGAGATTAGCTGATGTTAGTATTGAGGAGGTTCTATGCTTGCTGTGACTACCCTAACTTTGTGACCACGTTACGTTCCTTGGTGTAGGTCTCGTTTGCAAAATGGGTTGTCAACGAGACCCTGACAGAACGGTCCATTATTGTCAGGGGAGAGAACCTGCTGTTTCTTTCCGAAAGTGTCAGTGTACTTGGAGTTGACGGCATCCACCCTTGGACTGTTTTCTCGCAAACAGACAATGAGCTTCGAATTAGGGATCCTCATGTCACGGATGCAGAGGAGGATTTCGTTGCACTGAAGATGATTGTCATTACGACGGCCTTTGGTCGAGTAGTTTGTAACTCCATACACAGGGTAAGGCATTCACCTAGTATCGTACGAGCCTTGGTCTTATTTATACTATGTGTTTGGCATAGTTTTTTGTTCATGTGTCGGATTATCAGTTTTCATTTCCTGGATTAAATTTATTTTCCACAGAGCTATCCCGACAAAAAAACTGGAGTTGGAGTCCCAGAAATGATTGCAAAGATTGTTCAAACATACGTAATGCAGGCGACGCCACCCTTCAAACTTGATTCCCAGGAACTCAAACATATATCGGAGTTGGACACTATTTTGCAATGTGAGTTGTCTCACTTTTTTTTGAAAATTCCGTGCTTTCGTAGATCAATAATTCAGAGAAACACCTTCGTTTTGATTAGAGAAATTGATTGGAATGATTCTGTATATGACGAGTGGTAGGAGTCATACACCGGATGTGATTGCAAATGAGAAATTTATAGATGAGTCTAAACCCGTGGTGAAGTGTGCTTGATTTGGAGTTGTATCGGTAAGCTACTATCTGTTTTGACAAATTATGACTTAGTGTCCCGTATTCAATTGTGGGTTTGTAGTCCGAAAGAATAGTAACTAACCAAGACCCCTACATGATTGGGGGAGTTCATTCCATCACTATCATAAGGAACTTTTTGTAAATTATCTGAAATTAGCTGAAAGTGAATCGTGGCAGGTGCTCTTCCCCTCAGACCTGGATCCGGTCGAGGGTATGACAGTTTGTTGCGAAATTTTAGGAAATTGATGGAATACACGTCCAACAATGGGAATGGGGAGATTGAAAATATTACGTGTGAGGTTAATGCCATGGTTAACACTCTTCGGGAATGGTTGTTCAGCATGTAAGTATCGCTTACCTTACCTTGTCAGCAGAAATATTCTTGTTCAGCACCTATGTCTTAGTCTGGAGGCCCTATCTTTGTCCTGAGATGTTAAAACAAGTCTACTTAAAAATGCTTTTACTTACTAACAGTGTCCAGTGACCGTTGCACTGATTTGCTTTGCTATAATGTGAAATCTCTTTGTTAATTTTTTTAATACGCCTTGATATCAAGTGCAACTTTAAATAATCATCCTTCAATCGGAAAATGTTGCTTGTAGCCATAATTTCCATAAATGCTTGTCTGGACTTTCTTAACTCGTCTTTTAGTCTCTGAAGATTTTTGCTACATGGAACAAGTTTAATCTATGGTTCTAGCCCAATTTACAACACTTTCTATCTTGGTGTGACTCAGAGTCGAAGTTCAGTAACGCTCGTAGGCGACAATCAATAACCTGGTCATTTGATCCCTTGACCATATAAATTATTCTGAACATTTGTTGCACTTTCTTTCTGATGTCAAATAGCTAATCTATATCAATTTCAGGCTTGAAGTGGAATTTCTCACGAGCACTTCCAAAAATTTGGTGAAAGCTGCAGTGGCAGCTACTGCCGCTACCACCGCATTATCGGCATTATCCGTCGTTGCTGCACCAGTAGCGGTAGTACCCGCCTTGGTTTCCGGGGTTTCATGTGTTGCAATCAAGAGATGGGGTGATACTAAGAAGCCAAAGCAAATTGGTGACTACACTGAGGTCTTGAAAGCAGCAATTCTTGAGACATCTGCATGGTCAGGCCGGCCAAAGAACGATGTGGACACGGAATTGAATGAAACTGAAGAAGCGCGTAAACTCGAGGAAATTCTCCATCGAGAAGGTCAGTAAACCCCAAGCACAGACACTGAATTTTGGACTTCCAACTACTGGTCTACAAAACATTCACATGCTTTGCATACTCAATGTCGAAAAGAAAATGGGTATGTCGACGGAAAATCCCTCGTGCGGTTCAGTATTTGTAGACGAGGGTTTTGTATGTATAAGCTGCTTACATCTGAAGCATGGCTTGAATTGTGCATTCAGTGACAAAAGGCTCCCCTGTATTTAAAGCGTTGGTGATCAAGAGTGTTCATCACAATGCACACGATTTCCAGTCCATTCCTGATTTCAAATCGGATTTATTCCGGAATGCAATAAATGAGTCGAAATTATCCTTGTTACGAAGGATTAAGGTGGTCCATGAAGTTTCGTCCTTGCACAAGGCCGTGGTCGAGAAGGCACACATATTGGGTGTTTTTGGATCTGAGGATGCTGGGAAGTCGACTTTCATAAAGGTGAGAATTCTTCCGTATTGAAACATCTACGTAAGGTCTTCAATATCATCCTTGCTTCTTGCTAAATAGTTTTTCATTGGAAATAAATAGAATAATTGTCTTGCAATGGCTTGTAATATTCTCTCTAAATGACAACAATAATCACACTGAAATTCGTCATTACTGTGGGATTATGATTTTTTGGGCGGATTCACCACAATACTTCGAAAGTTTAGGTCGTCGTGCATGTCTAAGCACTAGAGGTAAATAGTCTTGTTACACTAGTAGGGTATACCTATCATTCTTCACTTCCTGGGTCAAGCATTTGCCGGGGAGTAATGTCAGTTAGTTTGGTCTTATGAAAAATGGAAATTTTACCTTTTCCACATGTTCAAACTGTGAAAAGAGACGAATACGAAGAGCGATTAACGACTGCAGAGTTGAGCACCACTACATTGAGTTTAGTATTTGGTGTAGTGGTGTAACTAGGTGTTGTCATCCCACTAAGCTATTGGTTAACAATGTGATAATCGGTATCAGAATTTGATGAGGGTTTTTAAATGCCATTCACTCACTCAAATTTTGTCCAAATTGGCCGCAGGGAACGGTTGGACAAAATTAGAGTAACTTACGACCTTAAATGGGTTGCTGAATTTTTCATAGCCCTTGCGAAATAATCTCTCCACTTTTGTCCCTAATTTATTTAAATATTAGGTCAATACAGTAATTGTCAACAATTAAATTCCAGATTTGACTAAAATTCGCATATTTTATTGAAGTTGGTATGTAGTGTACCACATTGTCCTTACCTCGAATGGGTAGTTTGTACTTAGTTTCCTTTACACTAAACATGAAGATTGTGTACCGTAGTCACAGTAGCAAAATTTTCTATTGACTAGCGAAAGTAATTTTACAGTTTCTTGCAAGATATATTTATTATTGTAAGTTGATCATGTTTTGAACAAAAACTGAAGTATGATTAGGGATAATGCTTCACATGTACAGCACCATAGCATTCAATTTACATAAGATATTGTAATACTGCCTTGAGTTATTAATATGGTGTGACTGAATCTTCTCGTATGCAGCTTGTTCTTGAGAAATATAACCAAAACTCAACTGTGCCAAAGACGGGCATTGACATTCACACCTCAAGTGTGCAGCCCTATAAGGTGGAAGGTAGATTCTGGATAGTGGATTTTCCAGGAATCGATACGGTGGAGAACTATGCAGACAGCTGGGAACGATTTACAGCACTTCCTAGTTCTTCCATATTACTACTTGAATACGAGGTAAGTCTAACTCCAAATTACAGCACTTTGTTCTTCTTCGACTGTGAGATTGCTTTCATGGCTTTCTATTGAGCATTGATGTTTTCTATGCCCACCTAGTTGAAGTAAACTATATACCATCTCTTGTAGCATATAGTGCTTTGTGTAGGTATTGTTTGATTATTACTTTTCATCCACTTAAGCTTCCATGTTGGATTTGCTCCTTTTTCAAGGTTGTGTAATTGCTGAAAATTCTTGCCAATTTTCTTGCTTGATGATTTCATCAATCAAGCACCTTTGAGATTCCTCAATCAGATGTGGGAGAGCTCGATGGTCTTATAAGTTAAAACTCATCCTAGAGGCAGAATTAACCACCTTTGATAGGGAAGGAGAGATTATGATGAACAATGAGTATTCACCGCTTTTTTTTCTCTTGTAGCTTATTGTATAAATGTCGAACTATTAATTTGGGGTGAATTTAGTATTTTAAAATGGAAAAGAAGTTCAAAACTTCTGGCACCTTTGTCCCACTTTACAACTAACTCTGATGTATGAGGAAACACATTTTCTGTTTACAGCATTCATAATATCAATTACTGATATTAGTGGCTCCTCTATTTTCTGGACTAATGAGTGCATATTACACAGGGCGATATCAAGGCTGAATATCTAAAACTGTACAAGGATATGAAAAAAAACCTTGGGTCTCATGCACAGGTGACGGTTGTCATGAACAAGATCGATGCGACGTACTCATCAACTGATCCCAGTGAAAGGGCCGAGACTTTTACTACAAAGTATTTCGAGGATCTGACGACCAGCATTGAGGCTACGTTGGGATGTGCAGGTAAAGATAAAGTCTACTTGGCTTGTGTGGAACCCGATGTGCCTGAAGACTTTATCGAATTGAAAGCAATGGGGATCTTGGGTTTTGAAGATCTTGTGACTAAGTTAATCTGCCCAAACCTTTAGTGGACTCCACTAGTGTATGATAGTACTAGTATCCCAGCACAAGGCACCAGTAGCTAGCATTCCAACTAGTATTGACGTTGGACAACTCAAAGTTACGGTATGTTACCCTCGCCAGCGAGGCTTCGCCGCGCTCGGTTCGCAGGTTGTTAGTTTTCACCTTTATGGCATCCTTGTTTTCAAAAAAAAAAAGAAAAAAGGTTACGGTATGTCTTTTGTGCTTGAAAAACTGACCATGTTTTTGTACAGTTTACAACACTTTCAGCTGCACGCTAAGCCCTAAATCCTAAACATTTAAGTGTCAATATGTCTTTTGCGAATTATGTCAATTGGAAGTGATCTAAAGAAGATTCACAAATCAAAGCAGGTCAGGTCGGAGAAGAGGGGCACAATGAAGCTCCGATACGCCGACCGTTGCAGGAGGTGGCCCGAACAGCAGATTTCTAATCCATTGTAGCCCCGTTTACTATTTGCTCAATCTCGATTTGTGTGTCTGTAGTAGACAGATGCTCTCATCTCCAAGTTTTTGAGATCGCAGGTCATTGGATCTGGGTGAAGTGGAATTAATGTTTGGAGGAATTTAGGGTTTTTACTTTTTAGGGTTTTCGTGGTCTCACTATGGAGATGCCGACTCCCTACTGGTGAAGATGGCGCATGCCCCAGTGGAGCCAAGACTTACCAGGGAGATAGAGAGACATAGTATAGATCAGAAGGATGCCGTCGAACCGGAGATGGTCGACATGGGCCGTCATGCTAAGATACACCCAACGGTTGCTACATCAGGAGAGCGATTGCCGGATGGATATTCGTGTAGCTGAGCTAGGTTCTTAACCCTTAAACGGCCAAAGTCCTAGAATGGGCGTTTTTGATCTTCGGGCAGGTTCCTAAAAATCCTGAATTTTTTTGAATTTTTTTGTAGAAAAAGGTTTTTTCAAGAGGTTTATGGGGATATTTTTTTAATTTTTTTTGGATGAAGTGAGGAAAAGTTATGCTCCTCTGAGCATAAAACGTCCTTCCACGGGTAGGCTCTCAGCCACTATGAATGTACCAATTTCTGCCAAAAACTGCCAAAAACTGCCCAAAACTTCCAAAATTTTCTCAAAGAAGAAACTTTGGAATTCGACCAAAAATTGAGATTTTAGTTTTTTTCAAAAATAAAAAAATTCCTATGTGTAGAAGAGGCACTAGAGCATGTATCCGCCGTTTGGATTTTCAATCCAAAATTTTTTCATATACTATTTTTATTGTAAAAAACGGCCTTTGTATGTGAATTTCAGCATACCCCGTTGTGGAAATTGATGATTTTCACAAGGTTCTACACCTTGCATGGGCATGAGATTTTGTAGACATGTACCTAACTCACCTAGGAACAAGAATCTAAAGAGGTTCATTCCAAATCTACTCAAAAAAATGGTTTTTTTGGACCCCAAAATACTGCTGTCCCTTTTTTGCAGGGTAAAAAAAACTTCTTTTTCAATTTTGAATGTTGTGATTTCTCAAATGGTAAGGAATGAGAGTGTGAGATTTGGTAGCCATATAGACATAGTAGTCAGATACAAGATCTTATGGTTGGAAATACCAAAATTAATTCCAATTTTGCACTATCCGGCTTGCTTTCAAAAGGGACTATTTGGAGGAAGTTTTGAGCAAAAACACCCTTGGCCGTTTAGGGGTTAATCTGTAACACGGTGTTGGAGGTTAAAGTCGACTACGAGATTTTTTGGAAGGAAACAAAGCGCACTAGAACAAACTACCATTTTTTGTTACATCTTCAGTTAGGTTCCTAGAGACATGTAGACATCTAAATTTACATCCTTCCGAGATACTAACATGTGTAACAGGCTCTAACGCGTGGAGACATCACCAAAAACCTGTGGACATCCCTATAACAAGGACGATTTTTGGTGATTTTGGGCGGCTATAAACAACGCCAACTAGGCGCCACGTCGACAACACCTAAGCGATAGAATGACGAGCAGTGCCACATGGCCGAGAATTTCATCCTCTTCAATGGTGATGTGAAATATGACGTGGTCCCGCCATACGTTGACATGGCGTCTGACGTGGATCCGAGAAAGAGTGATGTGGCGAGCCACGTCAATAGAGTTTCCCGTAGTTTTTTTTTTTTCAAAATCATATTCGTTGGGATGTCACTGGGAACATAGCTCTCTTTTTGAAAATGTCTCGGGTTGACGTAGAATAAAGTCTGGCTCGATGTCTACGTCAACGCTGCTTCGGTTTTTATGTTGATTTCGTTGAACATTGCCATATTCCAAAGGACATTGCAATGGATATGACCGCGTCTCCTAGTACGTTGCCGACCCATGGTCGTTGACATTGAGGTTGTCATTGACTCATTGTGGACGTCTTGTTATAGGGATGTTCCTATAACAAGACATAAGTACGTTGTAGGGGGGAAGCACAATAAAGTGTACCAGAAAGTGCAATATGTGACGAAATTTCAGTGAAAGAAAAGTGCCATGGGTGGGGACTTTGGGAACGTGGAGGCAATTGAACTACCGCATGAAGGGGAAGGGAACGCGGTGACACTTGTTCAGGAGTTTAGGGGTCGACACAGAAGTCGAGCGAGGCCTCTTCATTGCGACAATTCCCGGGAAGGGCCGCTGTGAATGCTCCGCAGCCGTTTCCTCACAATCCTTTGCAACGTTGTTTTCGAGGGACACGAAGTGAGATTGCAGGTGCGCTGCCACTCGCATTTGATGCTGGGTCTATGTTTGAGGATTAGGGTGTAGGGTGGAAGTGCTTGGAATGGATATCGCAGTGTCCAAATCACTTCACTTTCGAAACACTTCACTGTCGAGAATCGGAGAGGGGCACCGTCAGGGTTGAGTCGGGAGAGGAGAGGGTAGCGCCGTCCGCTGTTACGCTGAATTCGGTGTTCTGATTTTTTGGTTTCATGTGTGCTGGTTTCGAGAATTTGTTGTCTGTCTACCTGTTTTTGAAAGTCACGGACGTTGGGGGGTTATGCGGGAGATGCTGAAATTGCTGCTGGGCTGCTGCACTACTGTCGAACCCTGGGTTTAGGGTTTTAGAGTCATCTTGCATGTGCGTCTCCTCACGTAGGAGCATCGACGTAGAGGTTTTGTTGTCCGGAGGATTCCGGAAGAGACCGAGCAGAATTGGGGTGGATATTAGAAAGTGTCGGAGTCGGAGGTAGTGAGATTAGGGTTCCAGAGTTAGCAAGCCTGTTGACGTCGCGGATAATTCCCCGTGAAAATTGATCTATTTGCAAGAATTGTGGCGCTTAGCCAAGCTTGATGGCATCAGAGGTGTGTGACCAGGTTTGTGCACTGCAGAAGTTGGAGGTCGTGGCAAAGTTGGAGGTTGTGCCGAAGGTGGAGGGCGAGCTGAACAGGAAGGGTGTGGAACGAATTAAGTTTGCTAAAGCATTGCATGATCGTAGCAAGTGGATTGTGCAGGACTTCGCGGAGAGGCTGAACTTGGAAGACGCCGGGATTTGTGGGAAGACGGAGTGCGGTACCAGGCACATCACCGACGCACATCTGATGCGCGTATTTCCGAACAAGGGAGGGAGCGGTTTGAGAATTGTGCCGAATGATCAACTGTCAGAGGAGGAGTGCGCCAAGGTTTATAATCTGTACCTCGTGGTGTATAATCACCTGCCTCCTAACAAAGAGTACGCGAGGTACTTCCTGAGGAGCTGGTTGGCGGAGAGAGAGGGGAAGGCGAAGATCAATTGGGCCAGATTCGCCTTCGATATCTGCCGCAAACAATATGCGTCGTGGGAGAGGGATGGGAGGGTGGAGGAAGCGTGTCGGATGAAATGGGACGAGCTGCAAGGTTTGCAGACTACGTGAGAGGGGACTTCAGTTGGCCAACGTCGGCAATTCGGAGCAGCCTGTGATGCTGTGCGATTCTCGCGAGAACAGACGTCTGAAGTGCTTGAGCTGTTGAAGGTCGCCGAGGCTGACAATAACGCCATTGCACCAAAAATGTGAGCATACCTAAACTCTGATTTTGCAAGCTGGATTCAGTGTGTTTGGTCCTCGGTCTTGTCCAGCGCCATGTAGGTGATCGCGTCTTGTCATGCACTTGTCCTTCTCTTTGTCTCACTTTCAACGCCTCCAAGCCCCCCAACAATCTTTCGCTTAATCGACCATCTCATCACCGTCACCGAACCATCGTTCTCAAAGGAAGCCTGCGTTGGATCCGCGTTGCCCTCATCTTGCGCTTGTCGCTACATCAGGTATGGTCATCATATGTTTGCTCCTCGAAAAGAATTTTCGACAATTAATTTTCTGGTGGACTTGATACAGCATGCCGGTGGTGATTTGAGTTCGTCGTTAACCATATTGTATGTTCTCATCTGGCTTCAACATCAGGTGATTGGATCCATACTGGATCCCCTAAGGATAGAATTTGAGCAAGTAGTTGCTCGCACAGGAGAGGATGATGAAGCATGGCAGTCTTTGTTTGAGAGTTTCCTGACAGCATTGGCAGAACGCCGAAAACAGAGGTACAGGAACCACGACTTTCTTGCAGTTGTACAGTTTGAGACAGTAATTAAGTCATACAAGCAAGGAAAGTATGGTTGATCCTTTGTAATGTTTTCTGCTATTGCGCCGCATTACGGAATATGAAACTGACAGTAGGGGAAACTGCGGCCCGATGTTATTTTTTAGGAACTATATTGGACAGTTCAGGATGAAGAAACTGTAGATTCCTTTGAATTAAGTAGGACGTTATCCGAAATAAAGAATCGTTATGAGAGCTGATAGAGGATAATGAATCGGTTGACCAAATGCTTAGTTGAGTGTAAAATGGAAGATCGTTTGACCATTTTGAGTTCATCCAGAGTTCAGTATCATGTTAAATCCCAAATTTATATCTCAAATTTCGTTCGAACTGCGATTAGCTCAGATTATCTGCTATCTTGATATCAATGGTATTTACCAATCTTCTCTAATGATGCAGGGTATTGGAATGGCTTAATGCCAATACAGTGGATTTCCTAGAGGATGGAGATGTACAGAAGCTGCAACTACAAACCGCCGCATTCCTTGCAGATCAGCAACAGAAGTTCTCTCTCTGCAGCTGTAAATGTGAACGATGTTTTCTTCGCTGCATCCTTGAGCGATCCCATCCTGGCGATCATTCCTGCAAGGGAACTCACAGATGCACACGAATGTGTACATACTGTTCTGATGATGCCGAGTCACATGACAAGGTCAATGTGTGTCACGATGCGGCAGGTCATGAACGTCTACATGATTGCATGCGGAAGAGTCATACTTGTGGCCAGACGTGCGGCTATTTCGGCAAAACCTCAAACTGTAACAAGACTTGCACGTTGAAGGCCAAGCATGTGGGAGACCACAAGTGTAACTCTCGGCAACACATGTGCCTGATGGAGTGCTCCCTCCTTGGTTGCAAAAATCCATGCATCACACCATTCGACTTGGGAGATCACAGGCGTCATGCATGCCATGAGAAAATGTGCCCCGAGAAGTGCACCATGCAAGGGTGTAGCCGCAGCTGTTGCACAGAAGATCACTTTCATGCTCACAATCCAAGTGTAACTCAGCATTTTTGTGGAAACGAACACCAATGCCACGAGCAGTGTGAAGCACCTGGAATTTGTGAGGTATCCACTGAGGTGGTCAAAAAGACCAAAACCTTTCAAGGCAAACGGGCGAAATTTGAGTATGACTACGTTTCAGAGCAAAATGGGAAGAGAAAGGACTGCTGCATTCCGATCCCCCCATTTATGGTAAGTAAACCCTCACATTTATGGATGCTAGGTCGACATAATTGTCATTGTAAAGTTGTCTTGATTACAAGCCCTCTCAATTTTCTTCGCAAACGGACTTGAAATTATATGATGAGCTTTGATATGTTGCACTTAGAACTGTTGGTGGCTTCGTGATTTTGTAATTTACAACAAAGGTTGGTAGCGGCAATAGAAGGAGCCCACATTTATAACGTTCCTGTTGCATCCGCAGATTACAACTTGACATTCATGTGGGATGGCCCTAGTGCTTTCTTTTCACATATTATAAGCATGATAATACTTTGTGGTAGAGTTAAGTTCTGAAATCCCGTTTGGGATTGATTTAGTCGATAAATCTGATGTAATGCTTAGCATCTCATTCCCCTTCTAACCTATGTGTTGTATGCAGGTGGAGCATGAGGGCACTCATTCTCACACTACCAAGACAAATGCGGTCCACTTTTGTGAGACACGGTGCCATTCATGTGGGTATTTCTGCAACCTACCAATCAACCACACGGGTCTCCACAATACCACCCATGGTAACATGACAGACGTGAGCTTTGTGTCCGAGGTGGAGGATATAGACATTTTGGATCGCAAGTATGCATGGGGGGAATCCGGAATGGCGGAGATGTGCATGATGCATTGTAAGAATCGGGGTCCTGGCCATATCCACCTTGTGCCTTGTACAACAAAACAGATTGGAGCATGTCTTGTCGGCTGTCTTGTTGAAGGTATATACTGCAGCCAACCCTTTGAGATTATTGATGTGGAATTAAATGACTTGTTGCGTTCACTCTCAGTATGATGGTTATCAAAATGTCAACACAGTTCACGATCATTTATGACTTTGATCACTAGGTGCCAGGCATGAGACTCGGAAGTACGGCCCTGACTTCGATCATCCAAAGGATGAGCTCACTCATGCCGCATTTTGGAAGTACATGCGATTTGAAGACCCTTGCACGGATGAAGATCGAAAATCTTTTGCTCTGTGCGACCATCGCTGTCCCTCGAATGAGCATGTTCTCGGATCAGCCACACACAGCAGCGTCACTCAGAAAGTGTCATATTGCGAGGAAGACTTGTGGCATCTCCCTGTCCAGAGTGCTGGGAATCAAAGCTCTGGATCACAAGGGTATGTTACTAGCGGTGGCCACCGATTCCTCTGTGACCACTCGAAAAATGTTGCCAACCATGTGATTTTCAGAATAGATCGTTCGGGGTCTATGGGCTCTTATGACTGCAGACCGACTATGGTAAAGTTCACTCAAACCCACAACAACCGACTCGGATGCGTTTACGAGGCGATTCTTCGATTCATAAAGACACGAATGCAATCCAGTCTCCAAGACTTGGTGTCAGTTGTTCTTTTCGATGATACTGCATCTATTGCATTTGAAGGGCGACCCATCGCACAGACGCTTGTGAATCAGCTTCTCGGATTTGCGATCAGGGGGGGAACGGTTTACTCTGCAGGCCTTGACGTGGCATCTTCGATATTGAAACGATCGCTCCAACGTGCAGAAATGCAAAACAAGACTCCTGTCGTGATCTTCCTCAGTGATGGTGGGAACAATGGTGGTCGAGATCCAACCTCCTGCGGTAAGAGTCTGAAGCAGGTAGACAATCCCACATTCGACTCACAAACGAAGGAGACGCTAACAACTCCTGCAAGTAGCTTTGGTTCCAAGTGTGAATTATCAGCTGAATTTTTGAAGAAAGGTACTAAGCAGGCCATTTGTGACTATGAGCTACGTAGGAAGCTTTGATGTTGATATCCTTTTTGTCATCCTTGCGTTCGTCAAGTTCGCTGTCTCAGGCCTGTCGGTTCTTAACGGCGTCCTTGAAAAGTTGAAAACCTTGAAGGTCCGGCCTCTTACCTCTGTACATGGTTTGTGCAGTTGCTAAATGCGGACTTGTAGACAATGTGTTCACTTGGGCGGACTTCAAGCAGAGTAAAGAGCTAAAAAGGAATGACGGCGCAAAACGACAACGCATTACAGGCATTCCTAAACTTGATGATGCTAATGATGCCGGTGGGAAATCTTCGGAGCAATGTACCCTTATCCTTACAGAGGGTTACTCCGCGAAAGCCCTTGCCGTAAGTTTCTGGTGCCATCAGCTGAAAGTTCTCCTCAGTTTGAGAATACGTTAGCACTGATCGTCTGGCAGGATCACATTCTCTCCTACCCTGTGCATTTAGAACCTTCGTTGAAGTGTTAGCGTTTATTCAGGCCTTTCTGGATTCTCATCATTTTCATTTCTGCCAGATGAGTGGCATCAGCGTTGTGGGACGTGACAAATATGGAGTATTCCCACTACGAGGAAAGCTTTTGAACGTCAGGGAGGCCAGCCATAAGCAGATCATGGACAACGCAGAAATTACGAACATCAAGCGTATCCTAGGCCTTCAGCATGGCAAGGACTACGATAGCACAAAATCATTGCGATACCCGGGCATCTAATGATTATGACCGATCAGGTTCGTAGCGCCGTTTTAAGTTCTCTTCAAAGTATTTGCTGCTCGATGTCCTTGAATGTCACTGTGGAGTTTCTCGTAGGAGTTCCTGCGCGTTCTAGACAAATTCCTGACACACTAGTACATCTTTATCTGCATCATGGCATCAATTTCTAGCATCACAGTTCAACATCTTGTCATAAAACATTGCAGGACCACGACGGGTCTCACATCAAAGGATTATTAATCAACTTCATTCACTCATTCTGGCCTTCACTCCTCAAAATTCCATCCTTCCTCGTGGAGTTCATCACTCCGATCGTTAAGGTATGGTGACATGCTCTTTAGTTCTGATCCTCTGTGGCCCTATGTAATTGGATTCAGTTTGCTTCATCCTTGTGTTATTGACGTGTGCAGGCAACCAACAAGCAAAAGACCCTTCCATTCTATACTATGCCTGAGTATGAGGCCTGGAAAGAGAGCCTGAATGGTGAGACAAATGGATGGACCATCAAGTACTATAAGGTTTGACCATCAGCACACCCTGGTACTTATCTACGTGTTTTTAGAAATTTCTCACTAGGTCCAAGTTACATTTGCAGTGGCACCTTCGGGAAATGATCAGTCTGAGCTATCATGTGCTTTAACATATAGGATTGTCACTCGACTAACAAGCATCTGGGTAATGCAGGGTCTGGGTACTTCAACTGCGAAGGAAGGTAAGGAGTACTTCCGGGAACTCATCAAGCAAGAAAAAAGACTTCATGTGGGAGAGCGAGATCGATGGTGATGCGATTGAGATGGCATTCAGTAAGAAAAAAATCGAAGCTCGGGAGACATGGCTGCGCCACTGTGAGGTACAAGTGCTGGTGCTGATTTTAAAGAGATTTCAAAATTTTCCACTATGACTTGTCTCTATCATATTTCAAGTGTCTCCCCGGTAGACATATCGTACCCGAATGTTAACTGGGATGATTCCACTAAGCAAATCCACGTCTTGCATTCCTATCGATGGACCACGATATGATCTGGACATGCTTACCTGGAACTGTGCGTCCTTTTCCTATCTTTCCTTCAGGAGATGAGTACTTTCAATAGACTGAAATTGTTTCGGGAATTGCAATGTGGCAGCCTGGAACCTTTCTTGACATGCGAGCGGAAAAGGTCAATTACTGCGATTTTGTAAACAAGGAGCTTATCCTGTTCTCTATGGCCAACCTTTCAAGATCCATACCATCTATGGTGGATGGGTTCAAGCCTGGTCAAAGGGTGCTGGCACGCTTAAGGTATACAGCACAGGACAGCCTGAATGGCAGAAAACGGAACAATCTGGGCAGGGTTGTTCAAATAGACGTCCAACCCGGCTCCGGACGTCCGGACGTCCGACCCGGACGTCCTCCGTCCCGGACGTGGCGTCCCCGACCCTCGAGAATTTCGTCGCGGTAATAATTTTGCGACCCCAGGGGTTAAAAACATCCCCCAACCGTCCGATCGGCCGATCCCGCCACCACGCCTCATCTCGGCCGTCCGTTCGCGAGAACGGCCGCGGAGACCGCCGCGGGGTCGCTAGGGACGGCCGCACCTCGATCCGACGGCCAAGAAGCGGCCGAGCTGGCACATCGCGGGCCGTCGGATGTGCCCGGCCCTCCTCGGCCGTGTGATCCGACAGCCAAGAAGCGGCCGAGCTGGCACATCGCGGGCCGTCAGATGTGCGCGGCCCTCCTCGGCCGCGTGATCCGACGGCCCGGATCGACCCCGGCGCAAGCCATCGGGGACGGCCCGATCGCCGCGGCCGACCGCGGGCCGTCGGATCCCGCGGCCGTCCCCGTGGCCGTCCCCGCGGTCGGCCACGGCGACGGCCGCGGGATCGGACGGCCCGCGGCCGGCATGGTCGGCCGCGGAGGGCCGTCCGATCCCGCGGCCGTCCGCGTGAGTGACCGCGTGGAGACACGGCCGACCGCGGAGACGGCCTCAAATTTGAAAAAAAAAAACCCGAATCTTAAAATCTTCATAACTTCTTCAAAACGTATCCAAATCGGGCTTATGAGGTGTTTTTTGGCATCTACATTTCCTGTAGATGCCAAAAAACATCTCATAAGTCCAATTTGGATAAGTTTTGAAGAAGTTACGGGAATTTTGAGATTTCGGGGAGTTGAGGGAACGGCCGTCGGCGGAGACGGGGGGGGGCCGTCTCCGCTGACGGCCATGGAGACGGCGGGCCGTCTCCACGGCGACGGCAGCGGAGACGGCCTCCCGTCCGCGTGGAGGCGGGGTCTCGCAAGGCCTTCCTTCTTCTCTTGGGTTTTATCTAGAGACGGCCTCCCCTCCCCTCCTCCCCTCATCCAACCTTGACAAAAAAATTTCTATTTCTAGATACTGTAAAAACAAAATCATTACCGAATTAGAAATTTCAGACATATCCCTGAAATCATGGAAAATGTCCAAAAGATTTTGTAATCGGGATTGTGGGATCCGCCTTGATGTTGGGGTATACTTTAGAAGGAGATATTTATGCCGTTCAATTGTTGGTGCTTTACTTTGGTTTGCAAATATAATCCTAATGTCTAGAAGGAAGATTACATTTGTTTTGGAAATGAAATTATGGCCCATGGGCCTATAGAAGAGGGAGGTATACAATGGGTGGTACAACTTAAAAGGTAATGAGAAGCTAATAAAAAATAATATTCTTTTATTTGAAGACATTATTTCGTTAGGTAATAAAATTAAAGGAGAACTCGACATGGATTTCTCTTACATTAATATGACAAGTTTGTATGTTTTTGGCTTTAATTTTATATGGCAAGACAAATCCTTTTTTTCCATAAATGGAACATTGGAAATAAATAAAGGATAAACTTGAAATTTAGAAATGAATTTGAATGAGAGGATTTGGAAGGTATGTTGTAGAGGAGGTAACACTTAGAAATTAGATTTCAAATCAAATTAGATAGAGGTTGAAATTGTGTGAAGGAAGTTGGAGGACACATTAAATAGAATTGAAGATTGTAAAGTTGAATTAGAAGTCGAAGATGGTAGACAAAAAATTCATTATAAGTGATAGAGGATAGAAATTTAAATACAACAAATTTTAGTTCTAATAATAAATAAATTGATTTATTAATTAAAAAACCAAGCAATCTGACAAGGGTGGATGTTTAATTTTAAAAGGTGAGTGAATTTTGAAGGTTTGGGAGTTGACATTAAGAGAACTGTTTCTTGCTTTTGAAATGAAGGATATGCTAGTATTACATTTGAGTACTTGGGCCAGTGAATGCCACATTGTTTGCCTTCCATTCCTTTTAGACAAACACCGAGTCTATATGGCTTAAAGTTTAACAAATCTCGTCAATTTTTTATTCTGAGACTTATGAATTTTTTCCATCTTGAAGGTGATTCATTATCATTATTTTTATGAATTAAGGACATAACATGTGGATTCATCTAAATGTGGAAATACAAACACATACTTCATAGCCAAAAATTTATATTTGTTTATTTATTTATTTAAGTATTTAATTATTTTGTATTCTTTCCTTAGTCTCCGATTCTATCTTTTATTTTTATACTTTTTCCATTTGCCTTCCATTCTATCTTCTTGTTATTTTATTATTACACTATTATTCCATTCTATACTCTTAACTTTTTATTATTACACTATTTTTCCATTCTATCGTCTCTTTAGTTTTTTATCTTAACATTATACTTCCATTTTATCTTCTCATTTTCCCTATCCTTCCATTCCTCTCCCATCATCTATTTATTTATTTAATATTCCTCTAATCTGTCTCCCATTCTATCTTTTTATTTTTAACTATTGGAAGAAAGGAAAAATAAATAAAAGATTAGGGGATTATATTATGTACAAGACAATAATAAAAAACAGACAATTGAAATAAAATACAATATGACAGTAATTGAAGGAAATAGATGTGTATAGAGAAGATAGATATCAAGGGAAAAAACAAAAAATAAAAACAGTACATGAGAGGTAATAATAAATTAAAAAGATAATTAGAATAAAAGATCAAATAAAAAATAATAATAATAATTGCAAGAGTGGAAATGACATACAAGAAGAAATGAGGAGTATGAAGTGAATAGAAAAAACCATGTCATTGTGATAACATTATGGCAAAAGAAGAAACTAAATAAAAATATCCAACTTAGAAAGGACTTTTTCCTTAAAGATTAAAGGATTAGATAAAGCACGAGATAATAATTGGAAAATAGTTAATTATAATTACATAGAATAAAATGGTATTTGAAAACATAAGAAATAAGTTCAATAACACTAAGATATACAAACTACAATGAACATAATTTTAAATACCCAAGAAAGCAATTAATTAGGAAAAGATCATATTCATGGAAAAAAGGATTTGTCTTGCCATATAAAATTAAAGCCAAAAACATACAAACTTGTCATATTAATGTAAGAGAAATCCATGTCGAGTTCTCCTTTAATTTTATTACCTAACGAAATAATGTCTTCAAATAAAAGAATATTATTTTTTATTAGCTTCTCATTACCTTTTAAGTTGTACCACCCATTGTATACCTCCCTCTTCTATAGGCCCATGGGCCATAATTTCATTTCCAAAACAAATGTAATCTTCCTTCTAGACATTAGGATTATATTTGCAAACCAAAGTAAAGCACCAACAATTGAACGGCATAAATATCTCCTTCTAAAGTATACCCCAACATCAAGGCGGATCCCACAATCCCGATTACAAAATCTTTTGGACATTTTCCATGATTTCAGGGATATGTCTGAAATTTCTAATTCGGTAATGATTTTGTTTTTACAGTATCTAGAAATAGAATTTTTTTTGTCAAGGTTGGACGAGGGGAGGAGGGGAGGGGAGGCCGTCTCTAGATAAAACCCAAGAGAAGAAGCAAGGCCTTGCGAGACCCCGCCTCCACGCGGATGGGGGGCCGTCTCCGCGGCCGTCGCCGTGGAGACGGCCGGCCGTCTCCACGGCCGTCAGCGGAGTCGGCCCCCCGTCTCCGCCGACGGCCGTCCCCTCAACTCCCCGAAATCTCGAAATTCCCGTAACTTCTTCAAAACTTATCCAAATTAGACTTATGAGATGTTTTTTGGCATCTACAGGAAATGTAGATGCCAAAAAACACCTCATAAGCCCAATTTGGATACGTTTTGAAGAAGTTATGAAGATTTTAAGATTCGGGTTTTTTTTTTTTTAATTTATGGCCGTCGCCGGGGACGGCCTCCCCGACCGCGGCGACGGCAAGGGGCGGTCGCCGGGGACGGCCCCCCCCTCCGCGGCGACGGGAAGGGGCCGTTGCCGGGGACGCCCCCCCCCCACCCCCTCCTCGGCGCCGGCAAGGGGCCGTTGCTGGGGACGGCCCGTCCACCGCGGCGACGGCAAGGGGCCGTCGCTGGGGACGGCCCCCTCCACCGCGGCGACGACCCTCCCTCCGCGGCGACGGCAAGGGGCCGTCGCCGGGGACGGCCCCCTCCACCGCGGCAACGGCCCCCCCTCCGCGGCGACGGCAAGGGGCCGTTGCCGAGGACAGCCCCCTCCACTGCGGCGACGGCCGCTTTCTGCTCCCCCAACCCCTCCTCCCCCGTTCAATGTGTGGTTTCACCCCGGGATGAAACCTGTGCGGGTGATTTTTTTTTCTAAGTCACAGGACGTCCTGTGGCGCTGGCGGACGTCCGCGGACGTCCCCACGTCCCGAGCGTCCCGGACGTCCGTGACAACCCTGAATCTGGGGAGTCTCGCAAATTATCATGAGGGTGCCACGTCGGGATAGTCCTGGCCGGAACAGCTTGGCAGGCGGGAACACTTTGCGAGCTGGCCCACTCTTATTGTTTGGCGCGCGTTCTGTCAGCATCCAAATTTGGCGCGAGTTTCCCAAATTCTTTCCCAAGTTGTTTGGCGCGAGTTTCTTCTTTTAAGTGTCTTTCCTCCATCTCGGTCGTTATCTTGATTTTCATTTATTGCTGTTCCTCCGTTCTTGTCAGCTTTTGTTTATTGTGGATTGTTTTCCTTTGCCCAGGTAAGCTTCGCAGGGTAAGTTTTTCAAACATGTTTTTGGGTTTCTCGGAATGCGGAATTAATGTAGACTGCCTGTACTGTGCGGAATTAATATAGACAGGCTACTTTGCATGTGAGTGTACAGTTCTTGAGTTCGGATACGTGAGTTTTTGCATGCTCTCGGTTTCATACTGTTGTGTAAACGTTGTACATGTTGTGCTTGTGGTAGATGTCTACGCGCTTTGTCGTGGAGGGGGTGCCGGAGGGAGGTGTACTCGTAGGTGAGATTGGACAAGAAGTCCCCGAGAGTCTTATCTGTGAGTATTTCGGGCCCAAGTCTTCGAAGTCTGGGTGGAAGTATCAAAAGAAAACCTCACCTGACGAGCAAGCAGCCATCCTTAGCTTGTACCGTAGAGTTTACGAGTGCAATGATATACCCAACAAAGAGATAACGGTTCAGTTCGCGAGAGGCCTTATTTTGCAGTCAGAGGGTACGAAAGTGGACTGGGAGGAGTTCAGGGTGAGTCGTAGAAAATACCGCGAGAGTATTAGGAAGAAGAAAGAATTGACGAGACAGATTGTGAAAAGTGAAGGCGAAGGCTCCGCTCCCTCCATAATTGGAAAACGCCGCTATCTCGCGACGCAGGGGGGGGTCGGTGATGATCTCCCGACGTCGTTGAAGCTGACGGTGAAGTCGGAGGGTGCAGGGGAAGGTTTAGTCGCTGTAATGGGAAAGAGGGGTGGCGGGAAAGGTAAACCCCACAATGCCTCGCCTGGTTGGACCTCGTCTGACATCGAGGCCATGCTTAGAGTCATTACTGATCGTTCTGTTTTGCTTGAGGAGTTTAGGGTTTCGTTGGGTGAGGTCACGAAGGTTAGGGGGGAGAAAGAGGACTCTCTGAGAAGAGCGAAATTGATGCGAGAGGACCGAACAGTGATGATAGCTGAGGGCCAGATTGAGATAGAAAGAATTGACGCCGAAGAACTCTCGATACGTGCTCGGATGGAGGAGACGTCCATTCTTTTAGAGTCCTTAGGGTCGGGAGATTCTTCTGTACTGGAGAAAGATACCCTGTTGGCGCAGAATTTGGTTGATGAGGGAAAGTGCGAGGCGCTGTCGGTTTCTAGGGTCGACGAAATGAGGAGTGGTAAAGATCGCGGCAGATTGTGACAGACTGCGATCAGACAATAAGCCACTTGGAGGAGCTAGAGGCCACCTGCAAAGAACACAGCAAGTTAAGTGAGAAGGTCGAGGCCTTACAGAAGCAAGCAAGGGGAATGGAAGAGCAACTGAAAACAATGCGCGAAGGATTTGGAGACAGTTTCTGGCCCATGCCCATCGCCGAGTGCCCTGTATCTCCGGTACATTTAGTTCACAGTTTGAATGCTTGTCCTGTTTGCCATCTTTGGTATTCATGTTGGGACTATGTTCCGATCGGTTGTGGACATGTATACCATCCTTGGTGTCTCGCTAAGCACGCGAGGGTTTCGGACAAGTGTTTGCTACCCGACTGTGGGAAGCTTTTTCTACGTCTGCACCAAACTGCTCTAGGAATCAGAACTCCGGTGAAGAACTCCGTTATGAGTGTGAAGAAGGAGGTGATCACGGCTTCTCACTCCTTCCCGGCCGCCGAAGACAGAAAGAAAGGTACATTAAAACGATCCAGCTTTCTTTGATATTCTGGCGTTCCTTCATATTTTTGGGTGTTCCTTGATATTCTTGAGTTCCTTGATATTCGGCCGGATCCGGTATGGTGAACACGATAAAGGAAGTCAAAAATCCTTTACTGTGCCTGAGCAGGATACTTGCAGTGATTGAAGATTAATCCGATTTCCTTTCCTTTATTCTTGTCAAGTAGCTCAATTTTGTAGCAATGTCTGTCATTCCGGAGAAATAGGCAGGAATAAATTGAATAATTGTGGAATGCCGCACGGATATATCCCGGACCTCTTTCCGGATTTCCGGAAGTAGTCATTGTTGGAACATACTCCTTGAAAAGGATGACTCTCCAGAGTTTTTTTTTTTTTTTTTTTTTTTTTGACGCAAGGAAAGGAAATTCATTGCCGGAGTTTCATAATTCTAACCAGTCCTGAAAGCAGTCCAGAATGCGAGAAGTCCGGAATCCTAACTGTCCGGATGTGTCCGATGACTCTCCGGATATTCTTGAGACTAACCGGTCCTGAAAGTAGTCCGGAATCCGTGAAGTCCGGAATCCTAACTGTCCGGATGTATGGAATTGTAGTGCTATTTGTGAACCTCATGGGCAGGATCCTCGTGGTCTATCCTGTAGTTTGTTCAAGGCTAGTTCTTTCAAGTGCAGGGTTCCTAACTGTCTGAATGTATGGAATTAGCATCCCCATCTGTGTAGCTCTTAGCATTTTTTCCAAGTACCGATCCTGCACCCGGCGTGTATTGTTTACCTGTCTCGATGTTGTTATTGAGTCGTTTGAATGTGGATTTGTTATATCCTTTTTTTTCTGATGAAAGATACTCTTGGAAAAAATGAGTGTCCAATGGCTTATTAGATTGAGTTTAAATCACAATTCTCTGCAGTGATCGCAGAGTCGGGCGTTGCTTCCAGCTGCGAAGAAGGCGAGCGAAACACACTTGGCTCACAGGCTAGCGAGACGAAGGAAATCACGGCCAGCAATGGTTGCCCCTCGAGGGAGGAGATTGCCGGCGCATCTACTTGCCATATATGCAAGGCAAAGCCTGCGGCTGTCAGGCTCAAGGTCAGTGACTCCGACCTTCGTTGCTTTGCCCAGAGATCTCTGTATGTCTTATTTTCACATCAAATAATTGTCGACGTCGTACCCTGTAATTGTAACGTGGAACTGATGTTGAATGCTTTCGGTGATGTAGGCCTGTGGTCACGACACGTTTTGTTTTGGTTGTATCAATGGCTTGCGCGTTTGCCCCACCTGCAACGGACCGGTTTCGGGATGGGAGGCAATTCGAAAAAGTCGACCAAGTCAGCTTCTGGCAGATAAGGTGGCGGCTGCTAGCACAAGCCAGTCTGAAGAAAACGGGTTCAAAGGCACAGTGGCGACGGATTTGAATTTTGAAGAGCGTGCAGACATTGATGAGAGCCATGACTACTCTGATGAAGATGACATCAGAAATGACGGGTTAGTCCACTGGTGCGACGATCAGATTTTTTCTCAAGGTGGTCTACGTTCTGTTTCTGTTGAGGTTCTAGAGAAGGGAGAAGAGGCAGAGGTGTTGTTGTCGACAAAGGACGGTGGAGTTAAAGAAACTGCTGCCACCACTAGGAAGGTGCACGCAACAACACCTTCGGTCCCTGAGACTCTCATAGGCAAAGAACCAGCTACGGCACTGAAGACCAAGGTTTCCGGAAAGAAGGCCGAGGACGACAATATGAACCACACTCGAATTGTGAAGCGAACAATGAATGAGATTTTGGGTTTGGCAATTGTGGAGGAGCCACCGAAGAAGAAGCCGGGGCGTCCACGCAGCGTTACGAAGAAGCAACAGGAGGAAAGTCTCGCTCAGGGACTTCGGGTGTCGAGAAACGCTTCTGTTTGGCAGACTGTTCCAGCTAAATTTAGAGATATGTAATTTTTAGTTCCATAACAATTGCGTGAGTTCATAGGGTTGACTGAACATGCACTGAAATCTGATTTAGCTTTTCGGTGTTTGCCAGGTTGTGTTTCCTAATTTTCTGTAAATTTAATCGGAATATGCTTTCTATTTTCGTTTCTAAGTTTATTGACTATGCAAATGGAGTTGGTTTTAGGGATTGAGTTGTGCATTGTGTGATTGCTGTGCATTCAGACGACAGGGGTTTTGTAACGTTCGCATCTCGGGACAGAGGTCGGTAGTGTGCATTTTGTTATTGGACTCTACCTTGATATGTAATTTGAATTGTGCGACTCTTATCTATTGCCCGGCTTTCAATACACATCGAAATCATACATATGCAAGTTGAAATGGAAACCGGCTGGGAATTAAATCTTTGACTGCTCACTTGGACAAAGTAAATTGCAACTAAGATGATGCCACTTTGTTTATTCTAAAACTTCATTGTAGAAATTAAGTCGCAGAAAAAATTAATCACTGAAATCGCACGTCATATGAACCTACAGACTGTAATGTGTTGACTCACAAGTCTAAGCTCTCCCTCAGAAACACAAAGCTGCACATCACTATAAGAATCCCACGTTTTAGGTGACGTTCTCCAAAAACATGGTCGTGTTTTTTTCATGTCTCTGTGTTAGTCATTCATGTCTTGAGGAACGTGAAGACGTTCACTTGTTTTTTGAGATAAACTGGACTTATCGTCACCAGACACAAGCGCGCTATCCTAAAAACGCAAAGACGTTTGGAAAAACGTCCGCGTCTATGGGGACGTGGCACAGGACATCCTTGTAGACATGTAATTGCCACGTCAACAACGACCTCGTTTTGACGGACGGTAAAATGGGCGCGAAGTTACGGGGCTGCAAGGTAACTTTCTCCCACAGTGAAAAAAACCACAAGAAGGGCAGGGTCAGCAAAGGGAGCAAAAAAAGGCCGAGAGGGATTGAAGAATCTTTTTTTATTTTTTCTTTATAAATGAAATTTACAATATCAAAGTTCTTCTCTCTTTCTTTTTTGGAGATGTCCGCCTGTCTCGAAAGATGTCGACAAAGACATTTGTCGAGACATGGTGATGTTCAATAATCCATTTTTCATTCATTGGTGGCAACATTCATCCATCAAGGCTTTAGGTTAGGGTTTTCAGCCTTGATAGGGTTAGGGTGAGCCGCCACTTTGGCGGCTTCTCACCTTGTATTTGAGAGCTTGTTTTCAAGCTTTTGGTGTTTTCTTCCTCCTCCATGGACTGTCTCCCATTGTTTTCCCTATCAGTCCTTTTTCTTCTCCAAGTAGAGTGAGATTCACCATAGTTGTAGATCTCTTGTAGGGCTTTCCAATGGTAGTTAGCACGTCCAATTCCGAGTTATAGGTAGTGAGATATTGCCTCCCAAAGTTGGGGTTGTCATAGGAGTGCGGCTGGAGGCAGTCTGAGGATTTTGAAACTATGCTTTTGAGATTTTGAGGGTAGATGCACAATCAACTTAGCTTTCCAAAAAGCTAAGGCACGCCTCAATCCAAGCTAGAATGGAGAGATGGCGACCTAAAAACTGAAAGGTACTTCAAAAAAATCCGGGGGGGGGGGTTCTCCTAACTTCATTCTTGTTCTCCATCTACTTCTTGTCTCCTTTCCTCCCTTGTTCCTTTCTTCATGTGAGCTTCTTTCCTTAGTTTTCTTGTGATCAAATGCCACCATCATGGCTATCGAAACACCTTTGTGGCTGCAAAGACACCTTCATGTCTGCAAAAACACTCGCATGTCTACAAAAAACACCCTCATGTCTGCAAAACACCTTCATGTCTACAAAAACACATTCATCTTTGCAAAAATACCCTTCCACACATCACGTACACATTGACATGGCCATGTCAAGCATGGCAAATTCTTCAGCATGGGGATGTCCACTATAACAAATGTCGGACACAGTTCACGTCCGCACAGACATCGACGTGGACATCACGTTGTCACCACATAGACGTCTCAAAAACCACGGTGATGTCCTCGATGACGTCTACAGAAACGCAGTTCTAACTCAAAAATCACCGGAAACTATGCTTACGTGGCAAACCACTTTACTCCTTCGCGGCTGACAAGTCAGAATTTCGCGCCGCCACGTCAGAAAATGGCGGGTCCACCTGGTCCGCTACGTGGGGAAAGTTCGTACGTGAGCGGAGAGCGTAGAGCGGAGAGCGGTGAGCGCAGAATGGAGAGCACAGAATTGAGTTTAAGGAAAATTTTCAAAAGCAAAGTAGACCCTAAAACCGTGGAAAATTACTAAATTAAGGCTTAATTTTGACACTTTTTTTAGAAAAAGAGTATATTACCGTGGAAATTAGAGATTATCTCTGGTAAGAATTTACTACGTTTATTCTCAAAGATACAATTTAGGGCTGATGTCATGATGACGTCATGCGTGCATTCCTTAAGATTTGTCATGGGTTTAGGCAAGATACAATGATCAGGCGTTAAGTTTAAGATCAAACAAATAATTCTTTCATAGGATTATGTAAATGCACAAGGGAAAAAACAAATTTGAAAGAACGTAAAGGAGGCAAGGTTTGAAAACTTCCTGGAATATTTCAAAATTCGTGTATAATATCTGAACTGCTGAAACCAAGATATACCTTGTTAGAGTCCTTGTCTTCATCGAAGATTACTCTCTCTTCCTAGGCAGCAAAGCATCTTCATTTGAGTGATACAAGTAGGAGATTTTCATCATGAAACAACACTTGGTAAGCTGGGTTCCAGAGAAGGAGGTTACTCTTGGTTTCTTGAGCTTGTCTCTAGGTTGCGTATTTGGATAGTGACACAGTCCTTGGCATGCTGTGCTGTATGCGAAGGTAGCGTAGGAGTTCGGGGATGTCGATCTGCAAGCTTGAGTGTAACGTTTGAAGACTACAAGAATTCAGTGTGTTGCGCGATGCCGAAGGTGTGTAATGCGAGATCCAGGAGGATGAGAGCGGCTGTAGGTTTGCCCCTAAAGGCACCGGCAAGTTATCAGGAGCTGCGACCGTGGCTGCTGGAGGTGGAGCGCGCCAGGGAACGAGGCATGGACCTGCCACCGTTTAGGCACATCGGAAGCCTCCATGTTGGTGAAGGTGAATGGCGTTGGACAGTGCTTTGTACCAATGAGCTTCTCCATATTATGGGGTTGTCCCTAATCCCGTATTCCTTGCTATCGAACGTCGATGAGAATCCAGTTGTTCAGCTGCCCGAAGTGATCATATCGGATGGCGAAACTTGCTGGTTCGATATGGACAAGAGTTGGACTGTATATCCTCCAAAGGATTAGTACTGTGAAGTCTAGCGCGGTGTTCGAATACAATCCTAAAGATTTGGTCATTTGTTGGATCTAGATACGAGTATTCCAGCATGATGGTTTTAGATAATATAGATGATTCTAGAAATAAGAGAACTCGAAACCAACTAAAACAAATGGTCTTAAAAGGTCGTGGATAATTTCAGAGTTCGTGTACAATAATGGAGTAGCAGAAACCAAGATGTACACCAAGTCAAGAATAGGTAACATGGCTATGCAAATGTGGGATTTTGAATGAGTAAAATATAAATAACAGCACAATTTAAATTTTGAGCATTTCTTTTGTAACATTTCATTCTTCATATTATATTTTGAGCATTACAGTTGTGACATTTCATCCTTTACAAACACGGAGACAAAATGGATATGAGAATCATAACAAGTTCAGGTTTAGGGTAGTAGAGTAGACGAAGGATTACCCAATGAACTCCAATTAAATCAAATCAAATCAAATGAAAACAACAATAGACCGAAGCCTACTTCAAACTCACAACATGCTACTGTCGCTACTTTCACTCTCAGAACTAGATGACTCCGAATCTCCTTCTACCGCCTCGTCATCGACGAATAGAAGGGCTCTGGGATCAAAAGTAGTTGGCCGACTAGGAACATATGTAAGGGCTCCAGATTGAAACGCCTGTGCTAAGTCCTCTGCGTAGTCCGGAAGTATGAAAGGCTGAATCGGGCTGGAATGAAGACGCCACGATGGAGTGGACACTGATGTTGGTCCACGCGGCGGTGTTGCTGAAACTACTCTGCAATAGAGAACCGGTTGTGGTTAGATAGAGTACGTAGAGCTGCAAAGACAAGTAACGCATGGATAATTTGAACAAAGAATGAAAGACTTACACCACTTATCAGGTCGTGGTCTCTTTGGAGGCGCTTCGCCTGTTGCTGCCGGCCTTGGATGTTTAGGAGGGCCCATGGCGGATGGTTTGAGAAGGGCGTTGAAAATGGCTTCGTCCTCCTCAAAAGCGAGAATGTGGCGACCAATAGCCTGGGCAGCCTTGATGGAGGCTCCTGAAACTCGGAGAGATACAAAGAAATGAGAAATTGTGGTAAAAACGAGAGGAATAATTCAGCAAAGATATGCATGAATAGTTACCTGTCCCAGCATTCCAATCAACAACTATGTCGCCGGGCTTTGACAGCTCCTCAAGTATGCCCTGCATCATCTCCGGAGATTTCTCCCTTGGGCCTCTCCACGGCACCTCCCCATTCATGAGCTGCGAGTCCAGATCGGTGAGGTTGAAAATGGCATCACTCTCGGTAATGTTGAGGAACCCATGTATCAGCTCTTCTTTCTTCGTTTGGAAGGAGAAAGTACTGCCACTACGAACGTAGACGCGAATCCAGAACCGCATAGTCTGGAGTCAAGCAAAACTAGTGAGTAAAGTCAAGCGAAAGGGTTATCAATAAGTAAGGAGAAGGGTACGTTTAGGGAAATTACCAAGTTCTCGGGGTTCGTTGGAGAAGTCAGGCCGAGTACATTGACACCCCACCAGTCCTTGAACAACACGTATCCACCACCAGCAGCTTCTTCCTCGATATCCATAGCCAGCTTCTGATCAGTGTTGTAAATGAGGCAGATGGCACCATCTTTCTGCAGGAATTCATCTGCAAAATGGAAGATGTCATACAAATAATCCTTGTAGCGAGAGTTCCAAGGCGGAATACTCGTGGGGGGAACGGAAACGGATGGGACGGGAAGATTCTCAGGGATGTCGGCAATGATCAAGTCGACTCCCAGATGGTTCTCTTGTTTGCACCGGTCCGGAACTTCGTTTTCGCGGCCTGCTCCAAACTTGAGGAAACAAGAAAGGAGAGTTAGTAGCTACATAGCGAGTAGGGGTGGCAGAATCCATTAAATGTCAAAATATAGGGACAAACCTTGCGAATGAAGTCTTGAGTCTTGATCCAATCCGGGTCGCCACCTTTTCTCTCCTGTCTCCTATTTCGCCGTAACAAGGAATCCACAGATGAGTTGAAGACGGAAACTTGTGTGGAAATCGAAGCTCCAGCGGAAGAAGTTGTTTGAGGATATAGTTTGGCCTTCCTCTGCTGAAGGAGACCTCTCGTGATCTCCGAAGCACTGATTGAGGAAGGAGCTGGCGACGAAGCTGGAGAAGGGTTCGTAACGACAATACCCGGAGAGGGCTCTGGTGCCTTCTCTGCTGGCGCGGAAGACTCTGCACCAGTTTGCTGTGATGCCTCTGATTGAGAACGCAGAGATTTCAGTCGCTTTCCTCTCCCTCTCTTCGGTGGTGGAGCAGAAGACTGATCCTGCTCTCCTTCACGACCTTCTGCATCATCCATGGAGTCCTCCGCCACAACCTCACCCCCATCGTGTAGAGTCTTGACGTCCGCCTCTGAGTCAATCGTGAAACCACCAGCGCAATCAAGATACCAGCATCCCTCAAGCAAGTGAGGAGCTTTGTACCTTTTCAACTGTTGGGGAGAATAGATACACTGGTCCGAGGTTTTCGACGTCCAAGCAAGGAAGTAGTTGGGGAGCTGCTGAACCTTGATTGCCCCCTTCAGAAGAAGCTCTCGCTTGAAGTATCTATGTAAACCAATATGTAGAAGGTTAGTATCAAAGAGATAAAGAGACCTCGTTATGGAATTTGAATCTGAATAAAAGGAATGTATCGTACCGGTAAGTAACCCGCTTGACAACCTGGGCGGTTCCAGGAAATTTAGCAAAAATGGACTTCTTGTCAAAGGGCTTATCTGCCGATTTTCCAATGAACGTAGGGAAGGCCTTGTCCCACAAGAGAATACGTGAACTCTCCACAAAATCGCCCGGCTCTTGTACTTCCGGAAAGGCCTTCCAATTGATAACGATGTTCTCCGTCTTGCATATGTCCTCGAATGCGTTAATGACGGCTTCCTCCAACTGTAATTCAGAATTCAATTAATTAGCAATGAGAAAGAATCGACGAAGAGAATAATGCGTAATGTAATTGGAAAGGTTTTTTAAGAAATTGTACCCCAGCCCAAAATGAGGCCTTGTTCAACCATGGGTCAAATTCGGTATCCTTGAATTCAAGTGGTAGAAATCTGTAAGACAATCGGGAACTCAGAGATGAGTTCGACCACCTCAACCAACGAGCCTTGTACTTGGCCTCAACGGCCGCTGGAACAATCTTCTGGAGCTTATCAAGTGACATCTCAGGTTTTGAGAAGTCACTGAAATGCCGATTAATCTGCAATAAGTACAGGAGTTTTAGAAAAAAAGAATACGTAAATGTTGTTGTGATACAAAATAGTGAACTCAGGCACGATGAGGGTCTCACTTCGTTGAGGAAGTCGTCACCATTCTTGGGATTTGCAATTGCCAAGTACTTGGTGAAGTCCTTCCTCTTAATCGATTCCACCATGTTGTTTGAAGCCGCATTCATGGCATCCCAAACACCAGTCGCGGTTTGGTCTTCAATGGGTGTTTTCTCCTTGTAGATTCTGGCAGCTTCGTCAGAAGCTACCACAATTTCTCCCTGGAACACAAAGTAATGTTAGAGGAACTATATGAAGCACCGTAAATCAATTGCCAAATGGAAGCGTCGGGGGGGGAGGAATGAGTGCTTACCCGATAAAGAAAAGCGATGAATACTTTTGTTGGCAATGTAAACCAGGATGGAGTAGCTGGTTTGTGATTCAATGCTAAAGCATACTCCTGCGGTGAAAGCAGATCCTTGAATTCCTCCAATTTCATCACACCAAAGGAGCGAATACGATAAAGTTTTGCCGGAACATTACTCTTCACGTGATCATTTTCCGTAGACCTGTACAAATAGACGTAAGTTAATAATAAGCATAAAGTACAAGTTGAATCGGCGTTCAAGAGGTGTAGACAAAGTAGAGAGAGTTAATTCTTACCAATTAATGTCATGCATGGCATGAAGAAGGTTTCCAACATGACCGCGTGGGTCAAGAACAATGCAATGCACAGAGATGTGCCACGCTAGATCGTCGCTGTGATGCTTGTTGATATGTCTGTACCATGCGGCAAGGCGATGGTTACCTTCCCAGACATAGAACATCTTCCCGGAGAACTCCTTCCAATCCGGGTCGGCCAAGAGCTCATCTTCAAAAGCATCATTAACATTTTGCCAACACGGGCTCCAGTCAGCCTTGATCTCCTCAGTGACATCGGCTGTCTTCTCTTCGTGGTTGTAGATGGAAATGTACATGACACGGTCTCCATCTCTATAGCCTTTGACAAACTCTCGCTCCAAATGTTGAACTCCCATTTCTCCTACAGGTCGCACTCTTGCCATTGAGAGCATCCTGCAAAGGGGAACTTCGATACACGACTTTGTCTTTGGAAGTATTCGGAGCTTATTGATGACGCCATTGGAGTCTTGCTTGTGTTGTACCCGATGTTCCAATTCACTGTCCACTACATTCGTCAAATCAAGAGGACAAGATGGCGCTGGCAACATATCCTGTGTCTGAGTTACCTGCAAGAAGTACTACATTTTCAAAATTGATTCCAAGATAAGGATCAAAACAAGTAATGCAATTATGAAAAAGAATAGAACAATAGGTTCATGTACTGATACCAATCGTCATCAGTAGAAAGGTGTACATAGGCAACTATGTACGTGGAGCACGGCTATAATACTCCCTAGCCTGTCTACAGTTCCAATGACGGCGCCTCCTCCAAAAACGCCTGGTCTGTTGGACAGGGCATGGTAGTATCGCCGGGAGGGCGAAGACAACATGGGCTGGCCTCCTCACTCTAATAGGCGAGGAAGGAGAAGGTGGAGACATCGGCGGGGTACCAAGCCGTGGAGAAGTAGGCATGTAGCCTGGGGATGTAGGCTCATAGACAGGAGACGTAGGCATGTACTGAGGGGAGTGGACCTCGAGAGGTCCACTTCCTACACCTACAGGGCTTCCTAAATCACACCTACATAAATGGGGCTGATCAAATGAATCCGAAAGGTCGGAAAGATTGATAATTGAGATCGGGGAACTGATGGACAAGGGTGCATCTGAGAATACCTACAAGAAGTGGAACAAAGACATTGTCAAGTTACCATTTTAGTTTACAAAACTTCTAAAGGAAGTTTAATTGACAATGCCAAATTCAATACAAAAAGGGAAATGGATTCAATTACCTCAGTTTCTGCAGGAGTTGGACCATCACCTTCAGTCGCTGTGAGTTGATCCGTGAACTCCTGCAACACATACGGTTTATAGATTATAGAATATGAATAGAATGCATCATAAAAATAAGCAAGAGTTGTAATCGTTTCAAATAATTTCCAAACAGCTGCCCCCTCCACATGGGCGGCATTCTCCCACGCAGACATGGTATCTAAGCTTGCGGTACCCATCTCCCACTCCGCCTCTCTCCCTGAATCCTCCCCCTCTTCATGGGGGGCATTCTTCATTGAATGCCTCTCCTCCCGAGGCTTCTCCCCCGCGGCCATGCTGTCTATGCTTGCGGTACCCACCTCCGCAGCCACTCTCCCAGTATCGTCCCCCTTCTCATGGGGGGCATTCTGTACAGAATGCCTCTCCTCATGAGGCTTCTCCCCCGCGGCCATGGTGTCTATGCTTGCGGTACCCACCTCCGCGGCCACTCTTCCCGTATCCTTCCCCTCCTCATGGGGGGCATTCTGTACAGAATGCCTCACCTCATGAGGCTTCTCCCCCGCGGCCATGGTGTCTTGGCTTGCGGTACCCACCTCGCACTCCGCTGCGGTACCCTCCTTCCACGTCGCGGCAGTGGCTGCAGCCGCGGCCATGGTCTCCATGCTTGCGGTACCCACCTCCCACATCGCGGCAGTGGCTGCAGCCGCGGCCATGGTCTCCATGCTTGCGGTACCCACCTTCCACATCGTGGCAGTGGCTGCAGCCGCGGCCATGGTGTCTTGGCTTGCGGTACCCACCTTGCACTCCGCTGCGGTACCCTCCTTCCACATCGCGGCAGTGGCTGCAGCCGCGGCCATGGTCTCCATGCTTGCGGTACCCACCTTCCACATCGCGGCAATGGCTGCAGCCGCGGCCATGGTGTCTATGCTTGCAGTACCCACATCCGCGGCCCCTCTCCACGAAATCTCCCTCTCCTCATGGGGGGCATTCTGTACTGAATGCCTCTCCTCATGAGGCTTCTCCCCCGCGGCGATGGTGTCTATGCTTGCGGTACCCACCTCCCACTCCGCTGCGGTACCTACCTTCCACGTCGCGGCAGTGGCTGCAGCCGCGGCCATGGTCTCCATGCTTGCGGTACCCACCTCCGCAGCCACTCTCCCGGTATCGTCGCCCTTCTCATGGGGGGCATTCTGTACAGAATGCCTCTCCTCATGAGGCTTCTCCCCCGCGGCCATGGTGTCTATGCTTGCGGTACCCACCTCCGCGGCCACTCTCCCCGTATCCTTCCCCTCCTCATGGGGGGCATTCTGTACAGAATGCCTCTCCTCATGAGGCTTCTCCCCCGCGGCCATGGTGTCTATGCTTGCGGTACCCACCTCCCACATCGCGGCAGTGGCTGCAGCCGCGGCCATGATCTCCATGCTTGCGGTACCCACCTCCCACATCGCGGCAATGGCTGCAGCCGCGGCCATGGTGTCTATGCTTGCAGTACCCACATCCGCGGCCCCTCTCCCCGAAATCTCCCTCTCGTCATGAGGGGCATTGTGTACTGAATGCCTCTCCTCATGAGGCTTCTCCCCCGCGGCCATGGTGTCTATGCTTGCGGTACCCACCTCCCACTCCGCTGCGGTACCCACCTTCCACATTGCGGCAGTGGCTGCAGCCGCGGCCATGGTCTCCATGCTTGCGGTACCCACCTCCGCAGCCACTCTCCCGGTATCGTCGCCCTTCTCATGAGGGGCATTCTGTACAGAATGCCTCTCCTCATGAGGCTTCTCCCCCGCGGCCATGCTGTCTATGCTTGCGGTACCCACCTCCGCGGCCACTCTCCCCGAATCGTCCCCCTCCTCATGAGGGGCATTCTGTACAGAATGCCTATCCTCATGAGGCTTCTCCCCCGCGGCCATGGTGTCTATGCTTGCGGTACCCACCTCCGCGGCCACTCTTCTCATATCCTCCCCCTCCTCATGGGGGGCATTTTGTACAGAATGCCTCTCCTCATGAGGCTTCTTCCCCGCGGCCATGGTGTCTATGCTTGCGGTACCCACCTCCCACATCGCGGCAGTGGCTGCAGCCGCGGCCATGGTGTCTATGCTTGTAGTACCCACATCCGCGGCCCCTCTCCCCGAAATCTCCCTCTCCTCATGGGGGGCATTCTGTACAGAATGCCTCTCCTCATGAGCGTTCTCCCCCGCGGCCATGGTGTCTATGCTTGCGCTACCCACCTCCCACTCCGCTGCGGTACCCACCTTCCACATTGCGGCAGTGGCTGCAGCCGCGGCCATGGTCTCCATGCTTGCGGTACCCACCTCCCACATCGCGGCAGTGGCTGCAGCCGCGGCCATGGTCTCCATGCTTGCGGTACCCACCTCCCACATCGCGGCAGTGGCTGCAGCCGCGGCCATGGTCTCCATGCTTGCGGTACCCACCTCCCACATCGCGGCAGTGGCTGCAGCCGCGGCCATGGTCTCCATGCTTGCGGTACCCACCTCCCACATCGCGGCAGTGGCTGCAGCCGCGGCCATGGTCTCCATGCTTACGGTACCCACCTCCCACATCGCGGTAGTGGCTGCAGCCGCGGCCATGGTGTCTATGCTTGTAGTACCCACATCCGCGGCCCCTCTCCCCGAAATCTCCCTCTCCTCATGGGGGGCATTCTGTACAGAATGCCTCTCCTCATGAGCGTTCTCCCCCGCGGCCATGGTGTCTATGCTTGCGGTACCCACCTCCCACTCCGCTGCGGTACCCACCTTCCACATTGCGGCAGTGGCTGCAGCCGCGGCCATGGTCTCCATGCTTGCGGTACCCACCTCCCACATCGCGGCAGTGGCTGCAGCCGCGGCCATGGTCTCCATGCTTGCGGTACCCACCTCCCACATCGCGGCAGTGGCTGCAGCCGCGGCCATGGTCTCCATGCTTGCGGTACCCACCTCCCACATCGCGGCAGTGGCTGCAGCCGCGGCCATGGTCTCCATGCTTGCGGTACCCACCTTCCACATCGCGGCAGTGGCTGCAGCCGCGGCCATGGTGTCTATGCTTGTAGTACCCACATTCGCGGCCCCTCTCCCCGAAATCTCCCTCTCTTCATGGGGGGCATTCTGTACAGAATGCCACACCTCATGAGGGTTCTCCCCCGCGGCCATGGTGTCTATGCTTGCGGTACCCACCTCCCACTCCGCTGCGTTACCCACCTTCCACATTGCGGCAGTGGCTGCAGCCGCGGCCATGGTCTCCATGCTTGCGGTACCCACCTCCCACATCGCGGCAGTGGCTGCAGCCGCGGCCATGGTGTCTATGCTTGCGGTGCCCACCTCCCACTCCGCTGCGTTACCCACCTTCCACATTGCGGCAGTGGCTGCAGCCGCGGCCATGGTCTCCATGCTTGCGGTACCCACCTCCCACATCGCGGCAGTGGCTGCTGCCGCGGCCATGGTCTCCATGCTTGCGGTACCCACCTTCCACATCGTGGCAGTGGCTGCAGCCGCGGCCATGGTGTCTTGGCTTGCGGTACCCACCTTCCACATCGCGGCAGTGGCTGCAGCCGCGGCCATGGTGTCTATGCTTGCGGTGCCCACCTCCCACTCCGCTGCGGTATCCGCCTTCCTCATTGTGGCAGTGGCTGCAGCCGCGGCCATGGTCTCCATACTTGCGGTACCGACCTCCCAATGTGCCTCAGTACCCACCTCGAACTTCGCGGCAGTGGCTGCGGACTGCTAAGCAAACCCTTCCTTACACTTCGCTTCCCCTGGATTCAATGCAGCAAAGGCCACAAGAGGGCTTGCGATTCCGCTCACATTGGCCTCCGCCATGGATGCCTCCATCTCCCAATTCTAGTTGCGCCTCTCCTCCCCATCAACCTTCCCCTCCTCCTCCACAATCACCTCCGCGGCCACAACACTCATGTATTCAATCCACTCTCCCTGTACACCCACACCCACAACAGCAACACATAGAACACGAATCCTTACCTCCTCGGTAGCAGGGCCCCGATCCGATCCACCTTGCTCACTCGCCATCTCCTCCTCCACACGCTCCTCTCCTCGCCCCTCCATCTCCTTCACAGTCTCTCTCTCTTCCGGTTCCGCGGGTGTGTCTTTGAATGGGGCTTGCGAAGATGCTTTCCCTCTCCCACCTCAACCTTTAGCCCTACCTCGACCCCGCACCTCAGCCCCCCGACCTCTCCCTCGGGCCGACCCCTCATCCATATCCTCTTCTCCTGGGCCTACCGCAATGTCGAGCAAATCAACATCCTCCCCACTAGTCTCAGTAGGACTTTCAGGGTGCCCTTGCCCCGCTCGTCTAGCAGCTGTTACAACCCCACCTTCGCCCGCCTCCATGATTTCACGTCTCGCTCTCCGAGCGACTTTTATCAATGTCTCTGGATCTGACTCCTCGCCCGCATCCACTTATGGCGTCTTCTCCTCTACAACCTCTTGCTCAATCCTAAACCAGTCGACAATCTGCGCAAATGTTCAAGACTAGGACGATAATTCCTACTTCGGGACTCTTATTCTAAATAACCATTCGATTCATGACGCATCCAAAATTCATTGCAGTAATAAATAAACCCGCAACGAAGACAATACATAAAACTTAATATACCTTTAATAATATCCATAATTTACATGAAGCATATAAATTAAGAAACTTACCACATCCTTGTTAGACTGGTCGCCCGATTGAGTACCCGTCCCTCTTGTTGAACACTCCTTGAATCCGAAAGAAGGTTGCGGTGTCTCCAAAATTGGACTGGAATTGAACCCTAATTCTTCTGTCATCTCTATGTCTTTCTCCTGGGTACTTTCTACCTCATGCTCCTGATGCTCAACTACGTTCACCTCTAAATCCTCTTCTTTCACCTCTACTATGGACTCTAGAATGAGTTTACGAATGCTACAAAATTTAATTGCTAAAGGCAGCCCAGCTCCTCGAACCTTCAGAGGTGCACTCAAGAGGTTGCCTATCGACTTCTCCTTTCTACGTGATTCTCTCCTCTTCCTCGCTCTCCTATTCGTAAAATCTGTACCATATGCTTTTCTTCTAGGTTTAGGAGTGACATAAGTGGAGGGAGCTGACCCTCCACTCTCCTTCATGTGTCTAACTAACGAGAGAACTCTCCTCACAATACAGCTCTTCTTCTAACTTTCCTCTAACTTATGTATCCCAAACCTGCAACCCCCCTGACTCAGCCCTAAATACTTCCCATATTCTAAACCTACTTGAATTAATGAAAACTATAAATAAATTGCAATTTGAATTAAAGCTGATGAGATCAATCTATATTTGAAGAGAATAAACAAAGCCCACATAATATTAAAAGATTTGAATTAAGCACAGAAATACTTGTATTAAATATGGATGCAAGTGACGGCTCACTCTAATCTCACTCTTAGTCTGTCTGTCCAGTAATTTATTATGAAAATTGAGGAACTCTAACACTGAATAAAATATAGAATTTGAATAAATCATATGCTTGCATTAGTCCTATAAATATATAACTAATGCATGAATTTGATTAATTCAAATTCTATATATTTATTGTTTTAAATGCAGAAGGAATAGACGGCTCTTTTTAATCCAATCACACCCCATAAAAAAAAGAATCTGCTCCACCATTCAAATACGCGAAGCAATATTCTAAAAATCTTACTACATATTTATGGGCCTGCAAAAAGCAACATCATAATTAGTTAGCGCCGTCTCTCTTTAATCATACATTCGTTACGTAGCAGAATGAATCATTACCTAGTCGTCCACATGGACATTCCAATTTGAATAAAATGATCAACAGCGATGCATCATTCCTCTCACTTCGCTCTCGCGATACTGCTTTGCTAGTACACTCACTCTTCTTCCTTCTTCCTCTAGTATATTTGAGTTGCCTGCGAATATGGGGATGGTCTGTCTGTACGCCCAAGGCATGGGCATCCCTCTTAGGTTTCGCGTAGATGACGATGGTCTAGCTACGGTGTCCTCTCTTCGCCTCAGTCTCAGATTCCATTTTCGTGAGGATTCCATCAGTATAGAGGAGGAGATCTTTGATGACGTTACTGCCGAGGTTACCCACACCCTCGGGCAACCTTCAGTGAGAGATGAGAACAACATTTTGCAGTGGAGACTCCTCCCTGGATCCTATAGAGTCTACGGTCTTACTGATTCTCTGATGGCTGCATCCACTGAGATCCTCACCCCCCGTCGCTCTTCTACTTGCACAATTCAGACTCCCTTACCTCGTGATGTCAAAGTCAAAGTCGAGCCTGGTACCGAGACTTCAGATGTAGAGAAACCTCCTCCGACCGTCATATCTCTCTCTTCTGATGACGAAGTCAGTCCCGTCAAGTTGGTGCCTAAGGTCCATGCAGATGCTCCTCCTTCCAACGTGTCTCCTCCATTGTCCCAGGTCACAGTTAGCATTGTTCCGCTCCTTAAAGAGATTGCTAAGACGCGTGGGTCCAAAAACATTTTGAAGAAGATAGACTATTCCACTATTAGACACGAGAGAGTGGAGTACTTGCCTGCGAAGTTTGATGGTCCGGTTCTTTTTGAGTTGCCCCCAGCTGCTGGAGGTTCCTCTAAGCTCGCCGCCAAGTCTATGCAGGGAATGGACAAACGATACGACGGACACTTGTGGACGAAGACCATCACATCAAACATCAAAAACGACTTCGGACTCTCTTTTCGAAGTTCCACCTGCGTCGGATGGCTCCGGTGCAGCAACCAGGAGTGTGACTTCCTTAAGCGTGTTCCCAAGATCTTCGAGGTCAACGAGACTGAGTTCGAAGGCTGTACCCTGCAAGCTTTTGTCATGGACCAGCCTCCTCCCTCTGACTCCACGCTAGTGTGCAAGGTATGTAAAGAACCTCCATCATGTGTAGCTACATGCGAGGCTAAGATTTATTACGTTGTGGGCAAACCGAATCAGACTAGAGCGTGTATTCACATTGGAACACATGATCATCCAGTGAAAGTTGGAGACTACAGAGACTCTAAAGCAGAGATTAGTAGCTTAATAGAAGAGCAGGTAGAGATGAACAACAAAGCAACAAAGAGCGCCGTTGTCTTGGAGGCGAGCAAACTCCTCATCGGGAGCTACCTTCTACAGCCCGAGGATGCACCACCGAGGAAACTGACGATGGAGGAGCTGGTTCCTGTTCTGGATCGATGCAAAGACATGGCGTCGCCCAACATCCGCAACAAAGTCGCCACCTTCAAAAAATTCGTAAGGTACGGAATCATGGACGGTATCACCAAGCTCCGTGGAAACAGTCTCTGGGCGTATGTCCAGGAGAATAGGTTTCCTGGTCAGGGATCCATGCGTGACAAAGTCTTTGTCTTCAAGATGTCGGAGGTCGGGCCGGGCAGTGGTGTCGACTTGGTCAGCCGTATGCAAGCTGGTGGCAATTTGGAGAACGCATGGATCATGTTCGACCATGTCAAACGCGTCAAAGATTGGTCGACGATGGCGTGCCATGTGTACGACGCCACCTACTGCCGCGTGATGACAATCGCCACTTGCGACATGCAGTCCGAGGACACGGAAGCCCAGTTCGTCTTCTGGAAAAACCTGAACCTGGTCATGGAGATCAATGGCGTTGCAGCGCCGAACTTCAAGGGGTTCATGGCGGATAACGCACAGGCGAATTGGAATGCAGTGCGAATCCTTTACGGCAATGGCAACAAAGAGGACCCAATGGAGGACCGGGAGAGGTCGTGCTTGTTCCACTGGACTCAGAACATGGTGGCGTATACGCAGAAGCACTTCCCCGAAGAACTCTGGGAACAGCACAAGAAGATGTGCACTCAGTACAAGAATGCGACCAGCATGGCAGAGGCGGAAACTCTGTACCACGCGTTGCGAGCATGGTGGGCTTCCACCGGGGTCGTTGGCGAGAGCGGGCTCATAAAACTCGATCAGTGGCTGTCATTCTGGCACCACCGCTTCCGCCAGTGGGGGGGATTCATGACCGAGGTATTATCTCTGCACTCTGTTTTCATGTTTATGATACTGGTTTCCTAGCCCTAACCATGGTTGTCATAATGGACGGACGGGCCAAAAAATTGTCGTGTAGTCACGTGACGAACGTGACGGACGGTTATCGGACGGACGCTTATCGGACGGGCTCCCGACCGCGAGCAAAATTACTGTCCTCACAGTTTACTACTGTTTACCATGGGTGGCGCCCGTCGTCGTGTCCGCGCGCGTCTTTGCGCCTGTTCGCGCCGGTCATTTGTGGCTGTTCGCGCCCGTCGTCAGTCTCGCGCGCGCGGTGATCGCGCCCGATTACCCTCGCCCGATCAGGGTCGCCCGCGCCCGTCGCGCGCTCGCTGTGATCGCGCCCGTCGTCTGTCTCGCGCGCGCACAGTGATCGCGCCCGATTACCCTCGCCCGATCACGGTCGCGCGCGCCCGTAGCAGCCTGCGCGCGCCCAACCTGCTCGCGCCCACACTGTCGGCCCCGTGAGTATAAATTGCCACCCTCCTCCACTGATTTCGCACCCCCTCACTTTGTGCATTTTGCCTTCAACAGCCCAAGGGTAGCTGATTGCTTAGTGCTACGGTGGGTTTCGCAACATTCGCTGTACCGTCCAACATGAATTCCAACGCCTGCAATTGCCAACAAATCAAGTCCATTATGAGTTTAACGGATGGTGCCACTCCACCGGGCACTGCACAACGAACGGACACAGTTATTTGGTCAAAGCTGGAGCGACTCCGTCAACTGATTGAGTTCTTCGAGGATTGGATCTCTCGCCGTGACAAATTGGTGGCCTACGCAGAGAATGGACGCCCTCTGCCTCCAACCACTGAAGAGCAGTTGGCAACCCAAGCGACTGTCGAAGAACTTGACTGTGAGATTGGCGATCTCATCAAAGAACTGAAGAAGGAGATGGCAATACTTTGTGTCCCCACCATTGTCTCTAGTGCTCAAACGAACCATTTCGAGACGCACTTGAAAGACCTAGAGGACCGGTACCTAGAGTGCATGGCACTGTAATCGACATTACAATGAAGTGATACATTTCCAAAATAAATAAAGTATTCTTTTTTAACTCTGAATTTGCAAGTCCTCTTTGGTTACTCTGATTTTTAACAGTGTTCTAGGTTGTGGTGGCGCCCGTCCTGGCCCACTGCTCGCGCCCGTCCATTCAGTGTTGGCGCCCGACGGTCGCGCCCGTACAGTTCGGATCGCGCCCGAAAATATCCGCGCGCCCGCGTCGACGTCCGCGCGCGCGCCCCTTCGGTACCCGGACGACGCCCGCTCGCGCCCGACGAAGACCGGGTCGGTACCCGCTCGCGCGCGGTAAAACCCGCGCGCGCCCGTCATATACCCGCCACTGAACCGCTCGCGCCCGTTGATATCCGCGCGGGCGCGGACGGATACACGGCCGAAACCCCGCCGTCGGTGCCCGCGCGCGCCCGTCGGGTTTCCGCTCGCGCCCGTAGCAGGCTGTTCGCGCCCGTTCCCTGTCGCCCGTGACTATAAAAGGGCGATTTCCCACCTCATTTTGCACTCCCCCCCCTTTGAGCACCTTGCCTTCAACAGCCCCCGGGTAGCTGATTGCGTGGTACTCAGGTGGGTCCCAGCACTCTGACACGTGTCCTTGTTTTTATTCTCTCGAACTCTATGGTGTCTGTGTATTACATTTGAGAATTTTGTAAATGTTTATAATTTGTAAATGTGATTGAGGTTCTGGGGTAGTCGTAGGGTTTTAATTTTGCACCTTCGGAAGACTTCGAAGAACGATCTACCACGAGCAGACATGGAACGGCAACAACCAGCACTCACGGCGGCAGAGCAGAGGAAAAAGCAAAAGGATGCGGGACGGCCCAGGCATGGAAACGTCCAACATAAGAGGGTCCACGTCTTATTGAATCCAGCAAAGCTGGCATTCAGAGGGTGGGAAGGTGCATCGCAACCGTGGACTCTAGCAACGTGTGAACAATTCATTGAATGGTGCCACATTGGGAAGTTATTCCCGTTGCACCGTCATAATAACAATCGTACTTCAAACAAGGCGAACATGAGATATTGCAAGAACCGTCAGTTCGGGAGGCGGTGTTTGGAGGTGTGGCAGGTCCTATACAACCAGGCGATGAACGAGAGGAATGAGGTTCCGCTCTTTATTTGTAGAATGGTATATGCCGAGGTAGTGCTTCATAGGCAGGTGGATTGGAGGACCATACGGTTGACTCCTAGTGTCCAGCAGCGTCCACATGAGATGGCGATACCTACAGGGGTCCTAAGATTTCCAGGTGTGGACTGGGCATACTTGGATGATCCTGAGGATCAAGCGCCTGTTGAATGGAGTGACTCAGGGGAGGATAATGATTCTGATGGTACGGTAGACCGTACCCCTCAGTCACAGACAAGAGCCGCGACTAGTGCTAGAATCACACGGTTAAAAAAGAAGGATCCTGTGCTAGCTGCCTGTTTGTCGACGAGGAATCGTGCACCGCCTGCAAATCCTACTGGACCGGGTATTCCTCATCAGGCTCCTCCAGCAATCGTCGGGGGCCCAAGCAATGTTGATGTTGCTCCTCCTATATTAGTTCCACATATTGCGGGCCCGAGCAATGTTGATGTAGCTCCTCATGTACTAAATCCACAGATTGCGGGCCCGAGCAATGTTGATGTAGCTCCTCATGTACTAAATCCACAGATTGCGGGCCCGAGCAATGTAATGGAAGATGATGACACTGGGTTTGCAGATGAGTTGGAGGCTACAATAGCCGCCGCTGATGCCCAGGGCCTGCAAGTCGATGCATTGCAGAAGGAGCTGGAAGGAAAAAATGCAATAATTTCTGAGATGGAGAAGACTATCCAGAACTTGTACGAGGAAGCTGATAGGATGAATGAGATTATACGGAAGCAGAATGAAGAGATTTCGCAACTTAGATCTGCGAAGACTCCGACTTACATACCCGAAGCAAGCCAAGCTCCAATCCCTGGTAGCCCTGGAATGAACGAGGAAGACGTTAATGCCATAATTGAATCGGCCACGCACGGTCTCCTGGAAGATACCCCGGTCCGAGTTCCCCGTAAGCCAATCATTCCATTCGCGTCATCAAGTCAAGTGATGCACCCCCCCCAGCGGCAAATCATGTTCGTAGATTCTCAAGAGACGGAGGACTCTTTGGGATTTCAACAGCCATCAGTACCCACTGTCTCCGAATTGCAAGCTACCAACGGGATGCTCAGAAAGTATCTGATCGAGATGAGCAGACAGTACTACCAATGGAAGATTGCATGCATCATGAACGTCGACCGTTTCAGACAGATGCGCGCTGAGTTCGAGAGGATTGACCGCGACTACCTCCAGCTTAACTCCAAGAGAGATTTCGGACTTACCTCGTGGGCAGATCCAAATGAAATGTTCCCTGACAGCCTACCGATGATTGGTAAAGCAATAGATTGGACGCGGTTGGGGTGGGAGTACAAGACCGCCATATCCAATGAGAAGATCGCTAAAAATAAAAAGCCAAGCTTGCTCTGGCCCAATCCAGCGAAGTATGTGTTGGATGGAACCCACTGTGCAATTTGTACCAATCTATTTGGGCCAGAGGGGGGCTGGCAATTGGGATCCTGTCAATGCATGTATCATCCACAATGCTTGATCTCGTGGGCCTTGATACGTCGGAAGTGTGCAGTATGTAGGGCCCCCTTACACAAGCGTTTTTATGAGCAATTCGGCCTAGTGAATTGGATGCCACCGCATTGGGAGCAAAATGAGGAAAATACTCCTGACTTTCCAGACAAGTGGGGTGAAGACTTGATTTGGAATTGGCTTATGGGAATGCACCTGTCCTATATTAAACAAATGAGCGATCAGTGGAGGTGGGACCAGAAACCTGCGGAGATTGTACGGATCTGCCACGAACTCATCAAGGGCGGGACGGAGGAGGAACTCGAGGGAAGGAGGAATTTCTTCTACCAAGTGCTACATGGGTATTGGGATATTCAAACTTGTACATTCCAGTACGGCCCCCATCCTCTTGGATTTAAGTGGAATTCCAAAGGGGAGTTGGTTGCGGATCAGATCAAGGAGTTGCACGACATGACTGCAGAGGATTTCCGGATCGCTGAGACTGTGGCTACCGCGGAATCTGAATGGGATATGTTGTTCAAGAATCAAGCCGTGGATTTCCTATGTGCTGAAGTGGCTCCGGAGGTCGTAACAGTGCTCCGTCGGATGCGCAACAACAACTTCATGGAAGCAATGCTTGGAGGAGATGGCATAGCGAAGAGAACCCGTTCTGCCAAGCGGAAACTCATCGCCAACGATGGGGCAGAAAGTAGTGCAGCAGGTACCTCTCGTGCTCGACACGATGAGGGTGGATCGAGTTCCTCTGCACCGGGCACGTGACGTCGTGGAGATCCATGAGTGAAGACCACGTTTTGTAAAAAGATATCGGAATATAAATACATGTAGATGGCATAGGGGTATGGATTATTGGATAGGTTTGGGATTACATTCACATGTTTAATGTTTGTTAAACTCAAACAATGGATGATAATTTGCTTTTGTAAATCATTGTCGTGATTCTCAAGACGCTTTTATGCTCCCTTCATAATACATTGGCCTCTCTTTTTTGGATTGCCAATCATGTTATTCATTCCGCCCGTTGTCTCATCTCCTTCCATCGTATGATAAGTGTATAAATATCTCTGTTGCACACCAAAATGTTTAACCCCTAAATGCTCTTGAAAATTTCAGGCTCAAACTGTCTTTCGATACCTCTTTGTAAAGCAAGCTGATTTTTTTAATTTCAAAACATTCTTTTGCAATTTCAACCGTAGGATCTTATAAATAACTCATCAAAAAACTATTTCTCAAATTCTTAGAGTCAGAAACCAAACCAATCACAAGATCATGATGTTTAAACTTCCAAGACAAGTTATTTCCAATCCTTCAAAAACTAAAATCTTGGCTTCCACGAATTTTCAGAAAATATGCTTTGAGGTTTTAGAATGGGCAATTGAATATTCTATTTAAAGAATGACTTGAGATTCTTCACAAAAAATTTCAAAACATTAAACCTTAATTTTCATCTTCAAACCATAAATAATTAGAATAAGATGTAGAATAGAGGGAAAAACTAAACTACTAATTTTGTCCACATAAAAGTAGATATTGTCAATTCCAACGGTGAAAATGATGTAACAAGTAACCAAAAACTTTTCCAATTTTTAATTTTGAAAAATTGCTAAAATCGAGTTCAAAATCAATAGTTGAAGTTATTTTTGATGAAGAGTTGACCGAACTGCCCGCATAATATGACTTCTCATATCTCTTACCTCACTTATTGGATTGGCATGGCTCAAAGCTTCCTATGTGCATACAAATCAGTAGAAAATGATGATATTTTAATTTATTTTTAAAAAAAAGATTTGAGTTTTTTTTATGCTGCCCGCGTTGAGATTTTGAACCTTTAATCCTTCATAACTTTTGCATTACATATCAGAATCGTATGAAACAAAGCTTCACATGTACGTAATGACTGAAAGAATCTACATACAAAATTTCAAAACTTAATAATTATTTTTGACGCCGTTGCAGCCTGC